>JBBPBX010079787.1:0-16314 GCA_038048925.1 Garcialebias charrua
AGTAAATGTCTTGCTTTACTGAGTGGTCAGCAAAGGTCATCACTGGACAGTTCGAAAACCCTAGTTTGACCCTGGGTAGGTCCATTACAGGGTGATTTCTCACCTGGAGTCTCTTGGTTTTGTCATAAACCTGCAAAAAAGCGATTTGACTCCAACACGGGTTACCGTATTTTTGGGAGTACAGATCAACACCGTCCAGTACAGAGCATGGCTCTCAAAGGAACAAGTTTCCTCCATTCGCCATTGCCTGGAAAGATTTAAACTGGACCAACGGGTCCCTGTGAAAACCTGCCAACGCCTTTTAGGCCTCTTGGTGGCAGCCATTCCCTGTGTGCCACACGCATTACTGAAAATGCGGCCCATGCAGCTATGGCTAAACCAACGAATACAACCTGACCTGCCTAATCAGGCAGAAAAGGTTAGGATAGATTCAGAGTGCCTGGAGGCCCTGGAACCCTGGAGAGATTTGTCCGTTTTCACGGAAGGGGTCTCATTGGGAAGGGTGTCATCTCGTGTGGTCATCACGACGGACGCCTCAAAAACAGGATGGGGGCAATCTGTAGAAATCAGAACGCCCGCGGACTTTGGAATGAACAGGAAGTAAGATTACATATCAACTTCCTAGAGTTGTTGGCCATATTCCTGTCATTAAAATACTTCTTCAACAAAGGTCTGATTGCTGGACAACATATCCTGGTGAAATCAGATAACAGGACCACAGTGTCCTTCATCAACAGCGAGGGAGGGACAAGGTCCCGGGCCCTCCTCGGACTGGTGCAGAGGATGCTCACATAGTGTGCTCCAAGGATCTTGTCACTTAGGGCGATTCATGTCCCTGGTGAACTAAATTATGGAGCGGACACCCTCTCAAGAGGACCTCTTTTGGCATCAGAATGGAGCCTGAACCCACGGATTGTAGAACAGGTCTGGTCACGATTTGGGAAAGCCTCTGTGGACCTGTTCCCTTTCAGGGCTAGCTCACACTGTGACCTCTACTTCTCCTTGAGGGAAGCAGACGCTCTATTGGGTATGGATGCTCTGGCACATGATTGGCCTGCAGGGTGCTCTACTGCCTTTCCACCTGTCCCTCTGATCTGGGCGACATTGGAACGGGTACGTCAGGGACCTCTCTCCTTGATTCTCATAGCCCCCAGGTGGCCACAGAAAACGTGGTTCCCGGAGTTGATTTCAATGCTATCTGGGATACCATGGCGATTGCCTTCTCACAGGGACCTGCTGACTCAGGTGCGTGGACAGCTTCTACACCCACGTCCAGAGTTATGGCAACTTTCAGCCTGGCCTCTGAAGGGATCTGGCTGAGAGCCTAAGGCTTTGGTTGCTTTGTCCCAAAACAAACAACAACAACATTCCAAAGCTAACAAGGACCTGAGAGGTTACCCTATGCTTGGCTTGGGTTTTCTACCTCCACATCTGTCACCCAATTTCTTGTGACGTGGTGGGTCCATTTTTCCTCCTGTTTCTCAGGATGTTCCAATGGGAAAAGGAAATGATAAGTATTCACACTGATGGAGCACGCTTAAGCTGTCTCTAGTTGGTGTATATATATATATATATGCCCAGTGGAAACATCACGTTGGTGTTTTTTACATTTGGCATTTTTTCCTCTTAGCATGTGCTTTCTGCATTCCCTGCAGAAGGTAGCTGGGAGATGCCTGTCTTTTAGGACGGATGTTCTCACATGCACTTTGCTGAGCATTTCAAGGGCGTGAATGGATTACGTTCCCATAGCAAGTATGTTGCACCGAGAGACCGACTGAAAGGGAACTGAAAGTTATGCACCATAACTCATGTTCCCTGAAGGAAGGGAACGAGGTGCAACATATCTGGCCCTTTTCAATGCTGAAAGCTCGGTGAAGTGCAATTTTGGAGAAAGATGGAGGGGCGCAAGCCGCTTAAGTACCCAGAGGGCGGGGCCTCTGGCGCGGCGGTGACGCCCCTAGCCGTAAAGGCGTGAGTATATTCCTTCAGGTAATTGCGCAGGGGCACAATTCCCATAGCAAGTATGTTGCACCTTGTTCCCTTCCTTCAGGGAACATGAGTTATGGTGCATAACTTTCAGTTACAACGTGTGCTCTCAGGACATGATTACCTGCAGTGTCCCCTCAGTGTGGACTGAACAAGGCAAAAGGGCCTTCTCCTATTCTGCTCCTGTTTCCTGGAATATCTTGCAAAAAGAGCTGAATCTCTTGACTTTGACTACTCTAAAGGCCCCGGCAGAGCTCTGCGTAAGGCAGTACGCCGCTGTACGCCATACGTACGCAGAGGCACAAGCGTACCCCCGCAGGGCACAAACGCGCAAAGCTCAAATTTTACGACCGCGTACGCGAGGCGCGTTGTCTCACAATAAACTGCCCGGCACCGGACTGTTTTGTATGAGACACAAATGTATTAAATTCCCTTTCTTCATCCCTGATCTGGGCTTTTCTTTTGTTTTTTTGCCAAAAGTCAAGTGATCGCATCGCTTCCTCTTCCGTTGTTCCATGACTGAAATTATGAGAAATTAATGATGTCACGAGCGAATTAAACTAGAGTCCTACGTGGCTGCGGGAGATTCTAAACATTTCCTGGTGGGCTGTGGGCTGCAGGACCAGCGCTCCCTGTTTTTATTTTTTAGAACTTTTTATTAACATATAAAGTTTTAGAACACCGCAGCGGCTGCAGCCTGACAGCTCGTGCCTTTTTCTTTTTTCCCCACCCGACCTGTCAATCAATTCAGTAGGCGTGTCAGCAAATGACCAATCAGCGACCTTAGTTTGTCCCATAGGTAAACGCTCTGCAAGCAGCGGCTCAAATTACGACAAGAATTTGGAGCGAAAACACGAGTATTTAATGCGAGAACGAATGCAGAGCTGTGCCTGTGAACGCGCGCACAGAACGCGCGCGTAGAGCGGCGTACAGGTCGTATGCAGAAATCTGCCTAGGCCTTTAGGGATTTTAAACAACTACCAAGTTCATGCTTTTGTGGTACGCTTGTGCCACCAAGGGGCGGCCGTGGCACAGTGGTAATGGCAGTTGACCCCCGATTGGAAGGTTGGAGGTTCGAATCCCACGTCCGCTCACCATGTGTTGTTATGTCCTTGGGCAAGACACTTAACCCCGAGTTGCTCCCGGTAGGTCTGGATGGTGCCTTGCAAGGCAGGCTACCACTACCGGTGTATGAATGTGTGTATGAATGGGTGGATGGCTGGTATTGTAAAGTGCTTTGGGGCTCCTCACAGGGGGCTGGAAAGCGCTATATAAATAAGCTCCATTTACCATTTACCATGGCAAAAACCAACACAGACATGTTCCTGTTTTTAGTATTTTACATCACTTTATAATTTACTTTGTAGCTGTTTTTGTTTTGTTTTATTTACTTTTTCATTTTATATGATTTGATATGATTGTCTATTGTTGTCTGTACCTGATCGGTGTTCTTTGTATAAAACAGGTCTTTCTTGTAAATGAGTCTGAATGAATGCTCTAACCAAGTTCATTTAACCTTGATTTAGACAGGTTAATCCAAATGAGCCTGGAGGACTAATTTACAAGAGAGACCTGTTTCTTAACAAAAGTGACAACAGTGAGTAACAACAACAATAGACAGTCACAAGAGGCATACTTTTCTTTTTTACAAATCAAAACAAAATGGCAACCAAAAGGAAAAGTGGTGAAATAAAATAAAATAAACAGCTAGATTATAATGTGATGTAGAAAACTCAAAACAGGAACATGTCTGCATTGGTTTATGCCATGAACTTAACAGATGTTTGAAGCCCATTAGAGAGGTCAAGGTCGAGAGCTTCAGATATTCCAGGAAACAGGAGCAAAGCAGGAGAAGCCCTTTTTGCCTAGTTCAGTGCTCATAGAGGGAACACTGCAGGTATAATGTCCTGAGAGCGCATGCTGTAGCTGCACTCACGCAGTGACATGTAGGTGGAGATGTATGAAGGCAGCAGACCAAGAAGTGATTTAAAGATGAAAATGTACCAGTGGAAGAGTCTGTGTGAAGTTAATGATGCCCAGTTAACAAGTGAATACAGGGTGCAGTGGTGGGCATGATAACCACAGTCAGTTATGAATCTTAGTGCACCAAGATAGGCAGCATCAAACATCTGCAGGTTGCTTGTAGGAGCATTCATGTAAATAATATCTCCGTAGTCAATGGAGGGAAAGAAAGTCACAGTTTAAAGGTGTTTCCTAGGATTCAGTGTTAGGCATGATCTGTTTCTGAAAAAGAAACCCAGTGTAGCTTTCAGTTTCTTTACCAGGTTTTCCACGTGGAGTTTAAACGTTATCTACCAAGATACCCAAATATTTGTAGGACTCAACAAACTCAATAGAGACACCATTTGAGGATAAAGGAAGAACTGCTGGGACTGACTTCCTGCTTATAAAAAGCCTCCCTTTGGTTTGGTCTGTGTTTAGGACAAGTTTGAGATGGAACAAATCTGACTGAATGATGTCAAAAGCAGATTGCAAAAGCTGGAAAGCCTTAGCAACTGTTTTAGCTTGGCAGTAGCATAGAAATGTAAGGATGTATCAGCGATGCTTTGACCTACATTATCTATGTAGATTGTAAAGAGGGTTGGTCCTAAGACTGAGCCTTGTGGTACGCCATTGCTGACTGTTAAATAAGAGTCAGAGAGTCTTTATTGTCATTTGCACCGCATGTGGTACATGTGATGAAGATTCATAACTGGTTGTGATTATCGTACCCACCACTGCACCCTGTATTCACTGGTTAATTGGACATCATTAACCTCACGCAGACTCTTCCACTGGTACATCTTCATCTTTAAATCACTTCTTGGTCTGCTGCCCTCATACATCTCCTCCTACATGTCTTTGCGTGAGTGCAGCTACAGTGTGCGCTCTCAGGACATGATTACCTGCAGTGTTCCGTCAGTGAGGACTGAACTTGGAAAAAGGGCCTTCTCCTATTCTGCTCCTGCTTCATGGAATATCTTACAAAAAGATCTGAAGCTCTCGACCTTGACTTCTCTAAATGGTTTTCAGAATCTGTTGGAATCCTGGCAAAAACCAATGCAGATTTGTTCCTGTCTTTGATTTTATACGTCTACCTTATAATGTTTTGCTAGTTTTTTGATACTTTGTTAAAAAAAAAATCTTTTGTTTTTTTCTCTCTTTTTGTTTTCTATTGTTTATTGTTTGTTTGTTTATTGTTTAATGAAATTCTATCACTGCTGTTCATTGTTCTTTAGTTTTAGCAGGTCGCTTTCGTAAATGAGCCCATGAGGTTCAAAAGATTTACCTGACTAAATAAAGGTTGAATGAATGAATGAATGTACACGGGGTCCCAGTTACATCCAACAACAAATGCAAGAGAAAAACAGTAATAACATCTAGAATTAACTAAGAGAAACATCAACTAGTAATACACTAAGCCCTAATGTAGTGGAAAAACATCATTATAAACAGCAGCACGAACATGAGTCTGTATGAGCAGATGGTCACAGATGAACACAGCAACAAGAAAACAGATCAGCATCAGCATGATGTGATATTTTGCAGTGTTTATTCTCATTATTTATTTATTCATGAGTCTAACAGCCTCAGGGTAGAAGCTGTTCCTCAGTCTAGTGGTTCTACATTTGATGCTCCTCAACCTCCGTCCTGAGGGGAGTGGGGCAAAGAGTGAGTGTGCTGGGTGAGTGAGGTCTTTCATGATGCAGGTGGCTCTTTTCCTGCATCTGGAGGTGTAAATGTCTGTGATGGTGGGGAGACTGACTCCAACAGACTTCTGTGCAGCCTTCACCACTCTCTGTAGAGCTTTCCTCTCTGCAACTGTGCAGCCTCCATGCCACACATTGATGCTGGAGCACAGGATGCTCTCCACTGCACACCTGTAGAAGGAGGTGAGGACTGGGCTGCTCAGACCAGCTCGTCTCAGCCGTCTGAGGAAGTAGAGTCTCTGATGACCTTTCTTGATCAGGCTGGTGGTGTTGTTGCTCCAGCTGAGGTTATCATTCAAGTGTACACCCAAGTATTTGTAGCTGGAGACCACTTCCACTGCAGATCCACTTATGTTCAGTGGGGTGTGGGTGTGTTTGTTCCTTCTGAAGTCCACAATCATCTCCTTTGTCTTCTTCACATTCATGTGAAGATTATTCTCTTTGCACCAGCTCTCCAGATGTTCCACCTCCTGTCTGTAGCTGGACTCATCATTGTTTGTGATGCATCCCACCACCGCTGTATCATCTGCAAACTTAACAATATGACAGCCTGGATGTATTTTTGCCTCCGATCTGAAAGATGGTTAGATAACCAACCAATAGTGTGATCTGCGAAACCGATTTCTGAGAGCTTATGACACAAGATGTTATGATCCACAGTGTCAAAAGCTTTAGACAGGTCTAAGAAAAGTGGAGCACAATAATCCTTAGCATCCAATGCTTCAACAACGTCATTAAGAACCTTCAGTGAAGCAGTCGTTTGCTGTGTTGTTTCCTGAAACCAGATTGATGGAGAGGTAAGATGTTTTAAATGATTCTAGAAAATTTTTGATTTGAGATTTTATCAGTTTTCTAGAACCTTGGCTAAAATGCAGAGTTTAGAGATCATTCGATAATTGTTCAGTGAGGTGGGGTCACCTCCCTTCAGCAAAGGAAGAACAAAGGATGTTGTCCAAGCATCTGGAATGCCACAGCCATGGCATTACAGGGCTGTGGCACTTAACCAACCAGTCAGTAAACACATTTGGTGCAATAAGCACATTTTTTTACTGACAAAACCTAAAAATGTTTCTAACTTATTTATTTATTTATTTATTTATTATCAGAACTTTTTCAAATTCTCTCATTTTATTAACCTCTAGGGAAATAAAATCACCCACAAAGAGATCCCTTTTTTAACTGATCTCTAAATTATCCATCCATCCATCCATCCATTTTCTTCTGCTTATCCAGGGTCGGGTCGTGGGGGTAGCAGCCTAAGTAGGGAGGCCCAGACTTCCTTCTCCCCAGCCACTTGGAGCAGCTCCTCTGGGGGAATCCCAAGGCGTTCCCAGGCCAGCCGAGAAACATAGTCCCTCCAGCGTGTCCTGGGTCTTCCTCTGGGTCTCCTCCCGGTGGGACATGCCCGGAACACCTCACCAGGGAGGCGTCCAGGAGGCATCCTAACCAGATGCCCGAGCCACCTCAACTGGCTCCTCTCGATGTGGAGAAGCAGCGGCTCTACTCCGAGTCCCTCCCGGATGACTGAGCTTCTCACCCTATCTCTAAGGGAGAGTCCAGACACCCTGCGGAGAAAACTCATTTCAGCCGCTTGTATCCGAGATCTCGTTCTTTCGGTCATAACCCAAAGCTCATGACCATAGATGAGGGTGGGAACGTAGATCGATCGGTAAATTGAGAGCTTTGCCTTTCGACTCAGCTCTCTCTTCACCACGACAGACCGGTACAGCGCCCGCTTCACTGCGGATGCTGCACCTATCCGCCTATCGATCTCACGCTCCAGTTTTCCCTCATTCGTGAACAAGACCCCGAGATACTTAAACTCCTCCACTTGGGGCAGGACCTCCTCCCCGACCCGGAGAGGGCACGCTACCCTTTTCCGGCTCAAGACCATGGCCTCGGATTTGGAGGAACTGATCCTCATCCCGGCCGCATCACACTCGGCTGCAAACCGCTCCAGCGAAAGCTGTAGATCACGAACTGATGAAGCCAATAGGACCACATCATCTGCAAAAAACAGAGAAGAGATTCTAAGGCCACCAAAACGGATCCTCTCAACACCTTGGCTGCGCCTAGAAATTCTGTCCATAAAAGTTATGAACAGAATCGGTGACAAAGGGCAACCTTGGCGGAGTCCAACTCTCACCGGAAACGAGCCTGACTTACTGCCAGCGATGCGGACCAAGCTCTGACACCGGTCGTACAGGGACCTAACAGCCCATATCAAAGGGCCTGGTACCCCATACTCCCGGAGTACCCCCCACAGAACCCCCCGAGGGACGCGGTCGAATGCCTTCTCCAAGTCCACAAAGCACATGTAAACTGGTTGGGCAAACTCCCACGCACCCTCCAGGACCCTGTTGAGGGTGTAGAGCTGGTCTAGTGTTCCACGACCAGGACGAAAACCACATTGCTCCTCCTGAATCCGAGGTTCGACTATCCGACGGACCCTCCTCTCCAGAACCCCTGAATAGACCTTACCAGGGAGGCCTATCCACAACATTCCTGAGGGTGTCACTGTAGAAGCGAATGTGCATTGTACTTCCTGTCCGACACCGGAAGTGCCTGTATTCCATAGGCGGAGTATGGATCGCGGGTGTTTTTGAAAGTTATTTTCATTCATTTTATCGGAGCAAACACAGCTTTTGTTTAAACGGAACGTTTACTGAAATGTCCTACCGGGGTTCAGGTACCTGCTGTGCTGTTCGCGGCTGCACCAACAACCGGACCAAGCTAAATCTTTGGCTAAAACAACAGTGTTTTCAACACGGACCCAAAACAAAGAAAGAGTGTTCCTGCATCCTACTCTATGGCTGTGTCTGCGCGATCAGGTAACATCTGTAATTTCTTTTTATTCAGGGAGGGTTTATTAATGAGAGTTTTGGATGATTTACTGTCTTAAAATGATATATGTCAGGCGCGACCGGTGTTACAGAACACCGTGACTTTTAGCCGAGATAGCTGCTAACAAACGTTAGCCGAGAGACAGGAGCAAACGCGTTGCTATTTATGTATTTTTAAATTATGTCTGCGCGATCAGGTAACATCTTTTTATTCGGGGAGGGTTTATTAATGAGAGTTTTGGAAGATTTACTGTCTTAAAACGATAGATCTCAGACGCGACCGGTATTTTTAGCCGAGACTGCTAACAAACCTTAGCCGAGAGGCCGGAGCAAACGCGTTCGCTATTTATGTATTTTTAAATTATGTCTGCGCGATCAGGTAACATCTTTTTATTCGGGGAGGGTTTATTAATGAGAGTTTTGGAAGATTTACTGTCTTAAAACGATAGATCTCAGACGCGACCGGTATTTTTAGCCGAGATGCTAACAAACCTTAGCCGAGAGGCCGGAGCAAACGCGTTCGCTATTTATGTCTATTATATATATAGACATATATATATATATAAATATATATATTTATTGAAATGTCAATAATAGTTGATAATATTATGGAAATGATAACAATAGAAATTATAAACAAAAACGATAAAAACATAATAATAAGTTGTGTATATAGATCACCAGGAGCAAATATAGAAATATTCACTGATAAAATCTTGGAACTAATGGAGAAGAGTTTTAATAAAAATATTTTTTTGTGTGGAGACTTTAACATTGATATGGGAAATAAAACAGATTCAAATAACATAAGCACATTTATAAACTCAATGTACAGTTTAAATATGTATCCATTGATATCAAAGCCAACAAGAATTACAACTCATAGTGCCACAATAATTGATAATATTTTCACAAATATAACAAATGGGGATGTGATAGGTGGTATCTTAACGACCGACTTAAGTGATCATTTACCAGTTTTCACAATCTTTAAAAATGATCAAAATATCACAAAAGCAGTCACAACGAAGAAAAAAATCATAAACACATCAAAAAAAGTTTTGGAAAAATTGAAAGAGGATCTGGATAAACAAGACTGGAATGATGTGTATGTTGATGATGCGAACAGAGCATATGATGAGTTTATGAATATCTTGGAAACCCTGTATGTAAAGAATTGTGTGCAAACAAATTACACAAAGAGAAATACGAATGATCAACCATGGATGACAAAAGGGTTAAGAAATGCATGTAAAAAAAAGAATTATTTGTATTCATGTTTCTTGAAATTACGAAGTCAGAGCGCAGAAGAAAAATATAAAAAGTATAAAAATAAATTAGTAGGGATTATAAGGAAACATAAGAAAGAATATTATAGTAAATTATTAGATAAAACTAATGGTGATATGAAAGCAACATGGCGAGTAATGAATGGTGTACTGAAGAATCATAAAGCAAAAACTGGTATTTCAAAATATTTTGTAAAAGACAACGATGAAGTTCATGATGAAAATGAAATTGTTAATGGATTTAATCAATATTTTGTAAATGTTGGATCAAGCCTTGCAGCTAAGATACCAAAAGTAGATAAAAATATGATCCACTCAATTACAGGTTGTGCAAATAGTATTTTCCTAAATGGAACTAACAAAGAGGAAATAATGAATGTAGTAAAACATCTTACAGACAAGAGATCGAAAGACTGGGTGGACATGGATATGATGTTTGTAAAGGACATAATGAGCCATATTATTGAGCCGTTCACATACATATGTAACTTATCATTTTCAACAGGAATTTTTCCAGATAATATGAAAGTAGCTAAGGTCGTTCCTCTTTTTAAAAATGGTGATAAATGTGTATTCAACAATTATAGACCTATATCCTTGTTACCACAGTTTTCAAAAATTCTTGAAAAACTATTTGTGAACAGACTAGACCAATTTATAGATAAACAAAATATTCTAAGCAACAGTCAGTATGGGTTTAGATCAAAAAACTCTACATCAATGGCTCTCATGGAATTAATGGAACAAATAACTACTGCTGTCGATCAAAAACAACATTGTATCAGTATTTTTGTTGATTTAAAAAAAGCATTCGATACTATTGATCACACCATTCTCCTTGAAAAACTGAACAAATATGGTATTAGAGGACCAGCATTACAGTGGGTATCTAGCTACTTAAAAAATAGGAAACAATTTGTACAAATAAATGATGTAAGATCTGACCTCTGTAATATCACATGTGGAGTTCCCCAAGGCTCTGTACTTGGACCAAAGCTTTTTATTTTATATGTGAATGACTTGGTAAATGTGTCAGGACTCCTTAAATGTGTACTTTTCGCTGATGATACCACTTTTTTCTGTTCAGGTGAAGATATAGAACAAATGTTAGAATTGATAAAGACAGAATTTGTCAAGATACAAACTTGGTTTAAAATAAATAAATTATCATTAAATCTAGAAAAAACTAATTACATGATATTCGGTAATAAAAAGAAAACTGTTGATGTTCCACTCAAAATTGAGGATGTTGAGATTTGTAGAGTGAATGAGGTGAAGTTTTTGGGTGTTATCATTGATGACAAACTGACATGGAAACAACACATAAATTCTGTAAGAATAAAAATAGCTAGATCGATAGCAGTACTGTACAAAGTCAGAGACCTATTGAATGATAAAGCTCTGTATTTGTTGTATAACACAATCATTGTTCCACACTTAATCTATTGTATTGATGTTTGGGGGAAAGCGTGTAAAACAATCACAAAGCCTATTTTTGTATTACAGAAAAGAGCTGTAAGAATTATCACTAGAAAGCATTACCGTCATCCATCAAGTACATTATTTTATCAACTAAAATTATTGAAGTTCCATGATTTGGTAGACTATAATATTTTATCAGTTATGTATAGAGCTCAAAATAATGCATTACCTTTAAATATCCAAATGCACTTTGTTAAAAGACAAAGTTGTTATAATCTTAAGGGAACAGAGTTGTTTGTAAAACCACAATTCAGAACCAGTTTGAAGGGACGTTCTACCTCAATCCAGGGAATTAGATTATGGAATGGCTTGGAGAATGTAGTTAAAAATGCCAAGTCAATGTTTACATTTAAAAAAATGATCAAAACAAATGTGTTAAAAAAATATGTGTGAAATAGCGTAATGTGTATTGTATTAGTTAAAAAATTAGAAAGAGTTAGTCATTTTGTACTGTTAGTTAGAAAATTAAAAAGAGTTAGTAATTTTGTACTGTTGGTTGAAGAATATTATTGTTTAACCTGACTGTTGGAAAAAGTTGGTTGAAGATTATTATTGTTTACATGGTTTGACTACTGTTGTTTAATCTGATTGTTGGAGATAAGGGGCAGATATAATAAGATTTATTCTTCTTTCTGCCACCTTTCATTTTTTTACATTTTGTACACTATCATTATGAGATTGCCTTGTATTGTTTCTTTTGTAAAAAAATGAACAAATTTAATAAACATAAACATAAACATGTCTGCGTGATCAGGTAACATCTTTGTATTCGGGGAGGGTTTATTAATGAGAGTTTTGGAAGATTTACTGTCTTAAAACGATAGATCTCAGACGCGACCGGTATTTTTAGCCGAGATAGCTGCTAACAAACCTTAGCCGAGAGGCCGGAGCAAACGCGTTCGCTATTTATGTATTTTTAAATTATGTCTGCGCGATCAGGTAACATCTGTAATTTCTTTTTATTTGTCCCTCCTCTTTTAACAAAACGAGTGGTGTTCCCACATTTTTAATGAACTAAAACAACAAAGTTTGGACTGTCTTCAACTGTATTACTCGCATGTAAACAAACGGTGTTTCCGGTCAACCGGAAGTCGTGTGCACATTTCGCGCAAAGCGTCATGGGGCGTAGGAATATTGTGGATACATTTCTTTCAGCAATCTAACGTGGTCATGTCCTCTGGGTGGATTCTTCTTTGTTGAAACGTTTAATTTTTTATCCAAAATATTTCTTCAGTCTGAGGAGCTGCAACAAACTCAGTCTTATAAATAGCACCTTCTCATAGTGGATCAACCAGTTTGTTGTTGACATCCAGAACTAGCTGTTCACATGTAAAATTACATTTAGTACAAACATTCAGTGCAAAAAAGAGTTTTTGCACTGATGCAGGCTGCAGAACTGGACACGATACGAGTCAGAACGACTTAAGTGCGAAGCATACTCCATCAAAAGCCGAACAGTTGGTGCACAGTCACGTGGTTGTGGGATGTATGTTTTCGCACACACCTTTGATCATCCACGAGACACAGGCATAGAGCTTCTGGGAAACCCCTCTGCTGCCATATACATACATTATGTCACCTCAGGCTTTCTTCTCGCGATCATCTCCACTCATCCTGCATCTGCCGTTTAACCACAAATCCATCCTGAAGAGAGCGCCACACTTTTCAGCAGACCGACTCCTCCACACTGTCTGCACAACTCCAGGAGTTTTTGGCCATTTGCATAATTTAGTGTGTTTGAAAAGTCCTGCATCTGAATTTCCAAGCGCATTTCTGCCTTGACAAACACAAAATTCTGACCAGTCACACAATACTCGAAGCATGCTCGTGTGAGAAAAAGTTTGGCCCGGGCCTTGTGTTGAGAATGGGCTGGCGAAGCTACTCGAGAACAAAATGATGTGATTTCCATCACATAACTGCATCAATGGGAGCTGATTTTGCCGCTTCCCATGGATTATGCAGGGGCCATGACTCCCATTGAATTCACTGTGCTACAGCAGCTTGGTAATACTTCAGGCTCAGGAAAAGCAGTAGACAAAACTGGTGTATGAGTAGCATTTTAGAAAAAAGTACTATACTGTAATTTGCAAAAAATGAAAAAATTACTTACAAATTTGTGACTTTAAAACCGTCTTTTTGACAGCAGCTGAGCCTGTCGGAGAGAGATCTTCTTGCCTGTTCTTCTCATTCATCCAAGCCTGGACTCATTCTGTTCATGAATTCATTTTGTTGCTTTATTCTCCCCTTGAGAGCACGGAACTGGCTGAGCGGAGAGCTATCTTGTCCCCTTGTAAGAATTTAATTTTGACAAGGATGATTATTATTTATGCATAGAAAATGTTTGGGAAAAGGGTGTTTAATTAAATGCTACAATGGCATGCCATACATTAAACCAACAGGGTACATCTGTATCAGGAGCGCCAGCAATTTTCGCCAAAGATGAAAAAAGATCAAGACATTTTAACGAGTCATCATGATCTGCTCCATTCATTTGATGAACTTTCATAAAAACGCAACACATATTTTTATGTGTAGCCTATAGAAAAGTTAATGCTTAAATATTAATTTATTTCAACCAGGTGAAATTGTCAAAAATTGTCTGATATTTAGTCATGAAGTAGAATTTGCCAATAATCAACACAATCTTAGCAGATATATTTTCATTGTATTGCCAAAACACGTTTAATTTAGTGAGTTTCCTAGATCAATGTTTTTTGTACTCTTGAAACTTAATTGAAAACCAAAAAAGAGTCACAAATAAATATGATTTTATTCTTAAATAAAAGTCATTTTAACAAGATAAATGATTATCAAGCCCTTGTATTTTTTTAATTAAGTTTTTCTATTGTATAGGGACCCAACAGCCCATAGCAACGGGCCCCCAATCCCATACTCATGGAGCACCCCCCACATTGTACCTCGAAGATCTCAGTCAAATGCCTTCTCCAAGTCCACAAAACACATGTAGACTGGATGGGCAAACTCCCATGACCCCTCAAGGACCATAGTGAGAGTAAAGAGCTGATCTTGTGTTCCACGGCCAGGACGGAACCAACATTGTTTCTCCTGGATCTGAGGTTCGACCAAGGATCAGACTCGCTTCTCCTCCGGTACCCCTGAATAAACCTTACCAGGGAAGGAGAGTCATGCCCCTAATTGGAGCACACCCTCCCGCACCCCTTTTTGAAGAGGGGAACCACCACCCCAGTCTGCCAATCCAGTGGCACTGCCCTTAATGTCCACATGACGTTGCAAAGGTGTGTCAACCAAGACAGCCCCACAACATCCAGAGCCTTAAGGAAATCAGGATGAATCTCATCCACCCCCGGAGCCCTGCCACCTCAAAGCTTTTTAACTACCTCTGCGACCTCAGACATGGTCATGGACAGACGAACCCCAAAGTCCCCTGATTCAGCTTCCTCAATGGAAGACATGCCGATGGGATTGAAAAGCTCTGAGAAGTATTCCTACCTCCTCCCAACGACATCACTGGTTCAGGTCAACATCAGCCCACCTTCATTGAACATAGTGTTAGTAAAGTGCTGCTTTCCTCTCCTCAGCTGTCTGATGATTTGCCAGAATCTCCTCAGAGACGACCGAGAGTCGTTATCCAGGGTCTCACCAAACTCCAAGCACATCCAAGCTTTTGTCTCAGTAACAGCCAAGGTGACGGATTGCTTGCCCCTCCAGTACTCCTCAGCTGCCTCCAGAGTCCCACCAGCCAACAAGGCCTGATAGGACTCCTTCAGCTTTACAGCCTCCCACCAAGTTTGAGGATGGCAACCACAAGAAACACCAACAACCTTGCCTCCACAGCTCAAGGCAGCTATGTCAACAATTGAAGCATGGAACATGACCCACTTGGATTCAATGTCACCCGCCTCAGCTGGGATGAGGTTAAAGCTCTCCTGGAGATGTGAGTTGAAGATCTTTCTGACAGGTTCTTCTTCCAGGCATTCTCAGCAATCTATCACTACATATTTGGGTCTAAGGGGCTGTCCTGCATCTTCCCTCACCATCTGCCTCATTCATCAGTCTGAGCACACACACACACACAAAAAAAGAAACCATCCAGATGTACTTGACTGAACATAGTTGGAGCATACACAATATTACCTGTTTGTGCTGGAGGACTGGGTCTTTGGGATGAACCAGCATGTGAATAAATACTTTAATCTGCCACCAGCAAACTGGTGGTGTGTGGATAAAAAAGAAAAAAGAATCAATCCAGAGGACCTGACAACTTTGTTGGATTTTTCTACCTGGATTACTGAGCATGAATCAGAACAAGTGAATATGTTTTTCTTCATCAACAGCTTAAATGAAATGTGGCAAGTCATCTGTAAGCGATAAGAGTTCTAGAACAGTGAATGTACAAAAACAATCAGACATTGTTCAGATTGAAAGTAACTTAAACAAATGATCCAGAGTGTTTGTTGAGACAACCTAAGGTTCAGAGGTCTCGTTTTGTCTCTGCGTGTCCCTGTGATGGACTGTAGACCTGTTCAGGTGCTCCCTGTCTCTTGCACAGTGACTGTTGGTTATGGGCGCCAGTGACCTCCGCAACCCGAAAAGGAAGAAGTGGGTAAAAGAAAATGGATGGATTGGTTCCTCCAGTGGTTCATGTGATGTTTTACAGAAAGTGTTACATTTATGAAGATGCATATATTTGTATCCTATAATTTACAGAGCGCATTGCTTTTAGTGTTTACTGTGAAATCTAAACCTTTTTTCCAGGAAAAGAGCTACAGCCTCTTTAAAGGCTTGGCAGACAGGCATCCAAAAAGACAGCAATTACATCATGTCATTAGATCTTCAAATCACGTGCAATTTCATTGCCACTCTTGGAAGAGAGATAGCCTCTTTCAAATTGCTTTAATTGATGTTTTCTATGAGAAAGGTCCCGTTTCATAGAACTGAGTCTATTCATATCTGCAGGAGGGAGCTGGGGTGGCTGAAACCTACATTTTAGCTGCTCTGTGTGGCTCGTTACTCATTTACACA
>JBBPBX010079789.1:5708-16314 GCA_038048925.1 Garcialebias charrua
AAACACCACTATGTTCAAACCACCACCATGTCTAAACCACCACCATGTTCAAACCACCACCATGTCTAAACCACCACCATGTTCAAACAATTACCATATTCAAACCACCACCATGTCTTAACCACCACCATGTAACCACCACCATGTCTAAACCACCACCATGTCTAAACCACCACAATGTTCAAAACACCACTATGTTCAAACCACCACCATGTCTAAACTACCACCATGTTCAAACCACCACCATGTCTAAACCACCACCATGTTCAAACCACCACCATGTCTAAACCACCACCATGTTCAAACCACCACCATGTCTAAACCACCACCATGTCTAAACCACCACCATGTCTAAACCACCACCATGTCTAAACCACCACCATGTCTAAACCACCACCATGTCTAAACCACCACCATGTCTAAACCACCACCATGTTCAAACCACCACCATGTCTAAACCACCACCATGTTCAAACCACCACCATGTCTAAACCACCACCATGTTCAAACCACCACCATGTCTAAACCACCACCATGTCTAAACCACCACCATGTTCAAACCACCACCATGTCTAAACCACCACCATGTTCAAACCATCACCATGTCTAAACCATCACCATGTCTAAACCACCACCATGTTCAAACCATCACCATGTCTAAACCACCACCATGTTCAAACCACCACCATGTCTAAACCATCACCATGTCTAAACCACCACCATGTTCAAACAATTACCATATTCAAACCACCACCATGTCTAAACCACCACCATGTAACCACCACCATGTCTAAACCACCACCATGTCTAAACCACCACCATGTCTAAACCACCACCATGTCTAAACCACCACCATGTCTAAACCACCACCATGTCTAAACCACCACCATGTCTAAACCACCACCATGTCTAAACCACCACCATGTCTAAACCACCACCATGTCTAAACCACCACCATGTCTAAACCACCACCATGTCTAAACCACCACCATGTCTAAACCACCACCATGTCTAAACCACCACCATGTCTAAACCACCACCATGTCTAAACCACCACCATGTCTAAACCACCACCATGTCTAAACCACCACCATGTCTAAACCACCACCATGTCTAAACCACCACCATGTCTAAACCACCACCATGTTCAAACCACCACCATGTTCAAACAACCACCATGTCTAAACCACCACCATGTTCAAACCACCACCATAAAAGACAGAAAGAGCAGAAGACAGAAACAGCTGAAGACAGCTGAAGACAGAAAGAGCAGAAGACAGCTGAAGACAGCTGAAGACAGAAAGAGCAGAAGACAGACAGATCTAAACAGAGCAGAAGAAAGAAACACTGGGAAGACATCGGAGGGTGCCAAGTTTTTTAAATTATTATTATTTTTTTAAAAACATTTTTATGAATAATGCATGCCAGGCACTGACAGGAGGGTAAATTCCTTATTTTATAAAATGGTGGACGATGTGTATTTACATTTGTGACCTGCAGAAATAAGTACACATTTTTAGAGTTTTGATTTTTGTTCACTTTCAGATGAGGCTGGTTACACAATGCTTGTGGTGTTAACCCACCTACAGAAAGAGCAGAACACAGACCAGACGGACCCTGTTGGTGCAAGTCGTCGTAGCATCAAGATCACAATAACTTACCTTCTGGGTTTTATGCCGGTAGGTTTTTACTTTGGTAAAATTGCTGTTTAAAGATAAAATATTTCACAGTGCCTGATCATTTCACTAACAAATTTGTTTTGTTTTATTTCTGGCCTTTTGTCTCTAGGCCTGGAACAAGAATTGCATCACTTTGCAATGATTCCTCTGCTTCACAAACAAATCATCAGCCCCAGCTTATCTGCATTGGTGCATTGAAGCAGTATGTCATCGTTGCCAAGAATGACAAAGTCACCACCCCTCTAGACACGTGTGCTGTGGACAAGCTTTTCAAACTACTGGGTGTGTAACTTGTCTTATCCACCACAACTCTGCCCTGTCTTTACATTCTTTGAGTACCTCTACGATCTACCGTTCTCCACACAAAGAAAGGCAAAAGTGCTGGAACTGATTGCACAACTTAAAGTTTGCAAGTAAAATGTACAGTACAGGACTGCATTCAAAGAGGTGAAAAACCTCATTTGACACCTTCATGAAATACATTGCTTAGATGGACAGAATATAAAAATGATTTGTGGTCAAGACAGTTGTCCAAGGACATATTACACTTGAATTCATTATCTAAGCATCTACATAGAGCACATTTTGAGACAGGTAAGACATGACTGTTGAACTTGACCAACCCTTGTATCTAAGCATGGTGAATTTGGTGAAGTTATTCATATTCTGGCACATAACGACTCCATTCTCACGTTTGTTCAAATACCAATTGTATTGTACTTTGATGATCATTTTTATGCTTATGCTGTACAAAAATCAAGTGAATATGAATTGATCACACTTGCAGACGTTTCTGATTTGCATCCTTTATATGTTATGAGGAGTTTTGGCACCAGAGAGCTGTGTGTGGCCCCAAGATACAAGATCCTGTACCTTGGTTGATGACTATTGGATTGTCAATACATGTTGCCATTTCGGTGCAATGGGAAAACTCATGCATGTTGGAAGGGACAGGGATTCTTTTTCATGATCTCTTTTATTAATTTTATTGCCATGTTTTTCATCCATGTTCACTGAATGTTACAACAAATATTATTCAGGCAGTATGTTTTTAAGGTGTGTTGAATAACCTTAGAAAAATTGGTATTTTGTTGGCTTGACTTTTTTAAATATATATTTGAGCTATATATTGCAGCTGCCCCAGCTTTATTGTTGTAATGTATTGTAATAATAATAATTGTAATAAAAGTATCTCTAATATCCTCAAATGTGTTTTTTAACCTAATCTATGTAAACACATTTTATATGTATATTTGTGTCAAAATAACACATTTTGACACAAATTTGTGTTGATTTGAGTGACACAATAGTTGTGTTAAAATGACAAACACATTAGTTGTGTCATAAACAACACACCATGTGTTGTCCCTGAGCTGATTCGGTACATGTGTTAAAATTTGACACATCATGCGCAGTTTTTGACACATCTGTGTAGGTCACTCTATGTTCCTCCCTCTTTTGGAAATAGGTATTGACTATAGCCATTTCCATTCTCTTGGCAAAATCCACCACCATCTGTCCTTCCTGGTTTCTTTCCTTGACACCAAACCTACCCATCACTTCCTCATCCTCTGTTTCCTTCACCAACATGTCCATTCAGGTCTGCTCCAATCACCACTCTTTCCTCCCTGGGAATACTCTCTATCACTTCATCCAAATCTTTCCAAAATTTATCTTTCTCCTCCCCATCACATCCAACCTGTGGAGCATAACCACTGACTATGTTTAGCATCAGACCTTCTACTTCTACCTTTAGACACATCACCCTATCTGACACTCTCTTCACCTCTACTACATTCTTTGCCAACTCCTCCTTCAGGACCACCCCTACTCCATTTCTCTTTCTATCCACACCATGGTAAAACAGTTTGAACCCTGCTCCAATACTGCGAGCCTTGCTGCCCTTCCACTTGGTCTCTTGGACACATAAAACATCTACCTTTCTTCTCTGCATCATGTCAGCCAGCTCTCTACCTTTGCCTGTCATTGTCCCCACATTTAGAGTTGCAACCCTCAGTCCTACATTCTTCACTTTCCTCCTCTCCCTCTGTCTCCTGACACGTTTCCCTCCTCGGGGTCTTCGACTAACAGTAGTACAATTTCCGCCGGCACCCTGTTTGTCAACAGCACCGGTGGCGGACGTTGTTAACCCGGGCCTCGACCGATCCGGTATGGTTTCACTTTGATGAACTCGCATTATGGTTTTGGCAAGTGTTTTACATCGGATGCCATTCCTGACACAACCCTCACCATTTACCTGGGCTTGGGACCGGCACAAGAGATACACTGGCTTGTGCTCCCTAGTGGCTGGTATATAGACACACCTTGTCAAGCACAAAGCAAAACAGGTTGTGGGATGTTCTTTTTCTTCTATTTCATTGTTTTGGATTACGGTAAGTTTAAAAGAAAACTAATTCAGATGATATGAAAGAAAAACAAAGTGAGATACCAAACTGAATTGCACCCCTTCTCTCCCGCTCACACAAACGATTAGTAATTTGTCACAAGCAGCATATTAGGCCAAATTTCTCATTTAACTTTGATTTTATTTATTTGACCCATAAGGAATTAGCCTTTAAAACACATTTAAATACTTTTTTTTTTTGTTGAATATGGTGTAGTTTTATAAAAGACAGTTTTGAGAAAAAAGTTTTCTTAAACACATCTTAACAACCTAAAAAAGCTAAGTCTGGTCCTCTGGACATTCAAAAAACAAAACAAAACAAAGCAAAAAAAATTGTAGAAACGTTTCGTCTTTCGTCCGAAAGACTTCCTCAGTCTGAGCTGCTGTATTCAGCTAATTTTCTACCTGGATTATTGAGCATGCATCAGGGTACATCTTAACAACGTTCTCTGATTTTGTGCTGGTTGTGAGAAGTTGCAAAACTTTGAATAAGTTCAGTCATGTTTCATTTCACTTTTGGTTCTTAAAGTTTAAGTGAGGTCTGAAGAAACAAAAAGCATTTCCAAGATTATTGACAAAGCAAAATACTAAACAGAAATGCATAATGTCTATTTTGATCAAGTAATTGTTCTTGCTTCTTCCCAATAACACCAGCAAAATTAATTATGTGCAGTAATTATATAGCACTTTCTTTGTTTATCTTTACATTACTGTACTGTCATCCATCCAGTACATTATTTTATCAACTGAAATTATTGAAATTCCATGATTTGGTTGATTATAATATTTTATCAATTATGTATAGGGCTCAAAATAACGATTTACCTTTAAATATCCAAATGAATTTTGTTAAAAGACAAAGTTGTTATAATCTTAAGGGGACAGAGATGTTTGTAAAACCACAATTCAGAACTAGCTTGAAGGGACGTTCTACCTCAATCCAGGGAATTAGATTATGGAATGGCTTGGAGAATGTAGTTAAAAATGCCAAGTCACTGTTTACATTTAAGAAAATGATCAAAAGGAATTTGTTGAAAAAATATATATGAATTAGCATAATGTGTATTGTATCAATTATTAGTTATGTATTAGTATTAGAAAATTAGAAAGAGTTAGTCATTTTGTACTGCTGGTGAAAGATTATTATTGTTTAATCTGATTGTTTGAAAAAAGGGGCAGATATAATAAGATTTATTCTTCTTTCTGCTACCTTTCATTTTTTTACATTGTGTACGTATCATTAATGGGATTGTCTTGTATTGTATTTCTTTTGTAAAAAAAATGAACAAATTTAATAAACATAAACATAAACATTTCATACTGTTTTATTGAATAAAAAATCAAGCTAAAACTTTAAGTTAAATCTTATTTTGGTTATTGTACAGTTGAACATGAATTAAATAAGTTTGCATTTCCACTTACCTCTGTCTGGTGACAATGATGAGTTCAGTACTGTACTTTTGATAAAACTAATCTTTGTTGGAAGGATCTTCAAACCACCACTCATTTTTTATTTTAACAAAATTTTAAACAAAAAAAAATAGTTGTATAAAAGTATGGTGTTAATTTATCAAATACCTCTGGCAATGTGTTTTTTTTATTTTTTATAAGTGTTTAGTTATCAGTTTAGACCTGATATTAAGACATAAGGTAGCATGTTAATGTAGGTCACTGCATCCCTGATGCATCCTTACATTTCTATGCTGATGATACAGTTGTTTACTGCCGAGCTAAAACAGTTGCTAAGGCTTTCCTGTTACTGCAATCTGCTTTTGACATCATCCAGTCAGATTTGTTCCGTCTCAAACTTGTCCTAAATGCTGATAAAACAAAAGGGATGTTTTTTTCAAATAGGAAGGCGGTTCCAGCAGATCCTCCTCTGATTTTTTCTTCAAATGGTGTCCCTATTGAGTTTGTTGATTCCTATAAATATCTGGGTATCCTGATTGATTCACATCTCTCTTTTAAACTCCACGTGGAAAACCTAGTGAAGAAACTGAAAGTTAAACTGGGTTTCTTTTTCAGAAACAGATCATGTCTATCACTGAATGTCAGGAAACGCCTTGTGTCTGTGACTTTCCTTCCCTCCATTGATTACGGTGACATTCTCTACATGAATGCTCCTACAAGCACCCTGCGGATGTTGGATGTTGTCTATCATGGTGCACTAAGATTCATAACTGGTTGTGATTATCGTACCCACCACTGCACCCTGTATTCACTGGTTAACTGGACATCATTAACCTCACGCAGACTCTTCCACTGGTACATTTTCATCTTTAAATCACTTCTTGGTCTGCTGCCCTCATACATCTCCTCCTACATGTCTTTGCGTGAGTGCAGCTACAGTGTGCGCTCTCAGGACATGATTACCTGCAGTGTTCCGTCAGTGAGGACTGAACTTGGAAAAAGGGCCTTCTCCTACTCCGCTCCTGCTTCATGGAATATCTTACAAAAAGATCTGAAGCTCTCGACCTTGACTTCTCTAAATGGTTTTCAGAATCTGTTGGAATCCTGGCAAAAACCAATGCAGATTTGTTCCTGTCTTTGATTTTATACGTCTACCTTATAATGTTTTGCTAGTTTTTTGATACTTTGTTAAAAAAAAAAAAAAAAAAAAAAAAACTTTCTTTTGTTTTTTTTTTCTCTCTTTTGTTTTCTATTGTTTATTGTTTGTTTGTTTATTGTTTATTGTTTAAGGAAATTATACCACTGCTGTTCATTGTTCTTTAGTTTTAGCAGGTCGCTTTCGTAAATGAGCCCTTGAGGTTCAAAAGATTTACCTGACTACTGTAAATAAAGGTTGAATGAATGAATGAATGTTTGGAGCTAATGTCTTCAGAATCAGTAAACTTTACTACCTTTAGAGGTCGCTGTAGATTTTCTCCTCCGTTAAACTCGACGCCAACCGCCATCTTTGTTATGGGTCAGGAATGACGTAGTTGTTTTCCTTTCCTCTGATTGGTGGGTTTGTGTCGGTCAAAGGTCAAGAATATTTTGGCGCTTTTCGTTTACCGTCGGTCTGGCGCGTTTTCCGAACGGGAAACAAAAAATGTCAAAGAAATATATTTCGACGCGGAGCGGCTCCTAAAAATATCTCAGTAAGGTTTCTGCATGTTTTGTTTAAATATCTGTGTGATTAGGAAAATGTTCGGAGCCGCTGTGAGTTAGTTTGTTGTTTCGCAGTGAAACTTGTTTAGCTTCTTGTTTTCATTAAAACCAGCAGCTGTCCGAGTCAAACTGAACTTTATCGCTGTTTTTACACAGTTAGAAGTGAATAAAAACCTATAGCACCACAGCCTGAAGTAACTATTGTCGGTGAGTCTTTTTACTTGTTATCTGTTAGTCATTTAGCACAAAACTAAGTTTCTAAGCTCATGTTTTAGCTTTATCTGTTTACCATACCATGTTTACAGGCCTTAGCTATCCTGACTAATGTAAATACAATCATCTGTATTATATGGGTGTATTTACAGTAGTCTACGATAGCTATATTATTATTATATTATTATAGTACTTTTACGACGTATAGTTTTATTTTCACTGCTGTCTGACAGTTCCGTGCAATGTTGTTTACTCATAAAACACATACCCTCAAAATGATGTATGACTTGTTATTTAAAATTTCAAAATATTTAACGGAAAATGAAATTAAAGAAATTTATAGATATCCTTATGGTTCAGCTGGGGGTTCTTTTGTTTTTAATATGAATTAATTCGTTCATGAGAACAGTACAAATGTAGATGAAATTCACATAACAGATTTATGTAGACCCTTGATCGTCATTGAAAGGCATCTCATTAAAATATGGAAATATTTTTTGGTCTGCAGTGATTTAATACTCATTCTGGTCTGGTTGAAAAAAACAATATTTTGTTTTTCAGGTTTCTTGAGTTATGGCTGGTGTTGTGGCTATGGCTTCTGTCATTGAGGACTTTGACACCCAGGTAAAAACTATAATTATTATACAGTACATATAAATGAGTAATTATTATTATTAGTATAAATTAATACTATAATTATTATACTATAAAAAAATTTACAGACAAGATATTAAAAGACTGGGTTGACATGGATATGATATTTGTAAAGGACATAATAGTGATGTTATTGAGCCGTTCACATACCGGTACTGTATATGTAATTTATCATTTTCAACAGGAAAATTCCCAGATGATATGAAAGTAGCTAAGGTAGTTCCTCTTTTTAAAAATGGTGATAAATGTGTGTTCAACAATTATAGACCAATATCCTTGTTACCACAGTTCTCAAAAATTCTAGAAAAACCATTAGTGACCAGAATCAAAAAAACGTTCAATACAGAAACAACTGGACTTTATTTGTAACAGAAGACGTTTCGCTCTTTATCCGAGGAGCTTTCTCAATTCAAAGAGCAGAGCAGAGTTTTTGTTTCTGTATTGAACGGTTTTTTGATTTTGTCAAAGTCAACTTTATTGTCAGAACTGCAATATGTACAGGACATACACAGGACCGAAATTGCGTTTCTCTCAGTCCCTCGGTGCAACAGTCATGTCCTGGATGACTGAGAATCTTCACCAGCATATTTGTGACCAGATTAGACCAATTTATTGATAAACAAAACATTCTAAGTAGCAGTCAGTATGGGTTTAGAGCAAAAACCTCTAGTCTACATCAATGGCTCTCATGGAATTAATGGAACAAATAACTACTGCTGTCGATCAAAAACAATATTGTGTTAGTATTTTTGTTGATTTAAATAAAGCATTCGATGCTATTGATCACACTATTCTCGTTGAAAAATTAAATAAATATGGTATTAGAGGACCAGTGTTGCAGTTGGTATGTAGCTATTTGAAAGACAGGAAACAGTTTGAACAAATAAATGATGTAAGAGCTAACCTCTGCAATATCACATGTGGAGTTCCTCAAGACTCTGTACTTGGACCAAAGTTATTTATTTTATATGTGAATGACTTGGTAAATGTGTCAGGACTCTTTTAATGTGTCTTTTTTGCTGATTATACCACATTTTTTTGTTTGGGTAAAGATATAGAACAGATGTTGGAGTTGATGAAGACAGAATTTGTCAAAATACAAACTTGGTTTAAACTTAGTAAATTATCATTAAATCTAGATAAGACAAAACAGATAAAAGATAAAACAAATTACATGTATTCAGTAATAAAAAGAAAACTGTTGATGTTCCATTTAAAATTGAGGGTGTTGAGATTTGTAGAGTGAGTGAGGTGAAGTTTTTGGGTGTTATCATTGATGACAAACTGACATGGAAACAACACATAAATTCTGTAAGAATAAAAATAGCTACCGGTAAATCTATTGCAGTACTGTACAAAGTCAGAGACTTATTAAATGATAAAGCTCTGTATTTGTTGTATAACACAATCGTTGTTCCACACTTAATATATTATATTGATGTTTGGGGGAAAGCATGTAAAACAATTACAAAGCCTATTTTTGTTTTACAGAAAAGAGTTGTAAGAATTATCACTAGAAAACATTACTGTCATCCATCAAGTACATTATTTTATCAACTGAAGTTATTGAAGTTCCATGATTTGGTAGAATATAATATTTTATCAGTTATGTATAGGGCTCAGAATAACACATTACCTTTAAATATCCAAATACATTTTGTAAAAAGACAAAGTTGTTATAATCTTAAGGGAACAGACATATTTGTAAAACCAAAATACACAACCAGTTTAAAGGGTCGGTCTACCTAAATCCAGGGAATTGGATTATGGAATGGTTTGGAGAATTATGTTAAAAATGCCAAGTCAATGTGTACTGGTACATTTAAGAAAATGATCAAAACTGAATAGTTAAAAAAATAAAATAAAAATGAAGTAGTTGTGTATTGTATTAAAGTTAGAAAATTAGAAAGAGTTATTCATTTTGTTCTCTTACTTGTAGATAATTATTGTTTGAACAGATTGTTTGAAAAAAGGGGCAGATATAATAAGATTTTTTCTTCCTTCTGCTACCTTTCATTTTATATTTTGTATTCGTATCATTTATGGGATTGTTTGGTATTGTATTTTAAAACTAATACAATTTATAAATAAATAATCCTTATAAAATTGTAGGATCAGCATCAGCTAATCTATTAGACATGTGCAGCAAAAATATGTTGATTATTTAGAGAAGTTATGCGAAAAAGAAAAATTTCCTCTTTATTAATAATTTTAATAAAATGTTATACTTTTTTGAAGGAATGCATAATGTCAACCACCTTTCATGCCAGAGTTTTAAACACTGTTCTTAAGCTATGTGCTAGTGCTCAGAGCAGGGGTCACCAACCTTTTCGAAACTGAGAGCTACTTCGTGGGTACGGAGTCATACAAAGGGCACCAGTTTGATAAACTCTTCGGAATTAACAAAGCGTAAATTGAAAAAAATGTATAATAAACATATTTTTAAGAACATATTTTTAAGATAGACATTTTAAAATATATATAAATTCAAAAAAAGAATAACAACTGAATAAAATTAAATTTTAAATGCAGCTTAGTAGTGAGT
>JBBPBX010079790.1:0-12517 GCA_038048925.1 Garcialebias charrua
ACGGAGCATTTATCAGAGACAACTTCAGAGGATTGTCCTCTTATCTCTCTTACCTGAGTGGAGATGAGGTGCTGGCCTGAGGATGAGGAGCAAAGAGAGGAGCGGCTGGTGTGGGAGGATGATGGCACCAGCTCCTTAAATACACTCCTTACTCCTCCCAAAAGCACCGCTCTCCCTCCTTCCACCTGTCGCCCCTCTCCTCCACCGTCTCTGTTTACGCACCAGACACCTGCCGTCTGCTCAGTGGACATGCTAAGATCCACCTCTCCCTTCATTTGCTGCCTGTCAGACACAAAAGATTGATGGCACCGTGAACACAGCGGTGCATTAAGTAAATGAAATGTTCTCAGGCCACCGCTGCTCCAACACGCTGCCTTCCATGACACCGTTTTAGAAGAAGGCCATCACATGTTGAGAAATGTTGAGTGTGGTCAAAACCTTGGAAATAACAATCTCATGTGATCTCATGTGATCTGTTAGTGCTTGGAGTGTTTGTTGCCACCGCCACACCAAAGTTTAGCACAGTGTCTGTAAAAACCACTGAGGTAAAGTCATTTTCATGCTTGCTACGGCTGATTAGCTGCGCCAGCCATCTTAAATATGGTAACCAGAGGGTTAAATCAAGACATTCAAAGCAATTCAAGGGTCACACAGAGAATTGGGAGGAAAAAATATATATTTAAGAAAAATAATGGTAATGATAATAATGATAATACAATGAAAATAAAATAAAGAAAAATTTAATTTTTCTGTATAATTAGAACATTCTACTAGATGTCTCAAATTTCCCCCTAGGATTAATAAAGTATCTATCTATCTATCTATCTATCTATCTATCTATCTATCTATCTATCTATCTATCTATCTATCTATCTATCTATCTATCTATCTATCTATCTATCTATCTATCTATCTATCTATCTATCTATCTATCTATCTATCTATCTATCTATCTATCTATCTATCTATCTATCTATCTATCTATCTATCTATCTATCTATCTATCCAGCCATCCATCCATCCATCCATCCATCCATCCATCCATCCAATTTAGAATCATTTTTTCAGCCTTCTTCTTGTTGTAGCATAGTGTAGTGGACCTACCCAGGGTCAAATTAAGGTTTTTGAACTGTCCAGTGATGACCTTTACTGACCTCTCAGTAAAGCAAGACATTTACTACAAAATCATTCCATTAGTTGTAATCTGAGAATATAGTCATCAAAAGAGACTATTTCTATCTTTGATTTTATTCTAATGTGACCAAAAGAATAACTTTTGTCATTTTCATGATGTGTGCTTTTAAGCTGTGTTATTCTGTAAGAGTATTACTGTGTTCACTGCTGTGTTAAAGGTGAAGTCTCGGGTCACAGAGACCGGACGGTTTTGTTTAGAAAGTCAGAAGACAGTTAATCTGTTGTTTTTCATGAAAGGGCTCCAGCTGCTCTGTCTTTTCCTAAACAAATCTCCCTCTGCTCTGGCTGTAACCTTGGGTCGTGATAACGGCAAGTGAATTGCTCGACTGGTCCACGGACCAATGAAAAAGACACAAGTCTCATCTCTCATCTCATGATCTTTTTAAGTTCTAAGTTTTGCTGAAACACTTCAGAGTTTGCTGGGAGCTTCGAAAGAGATGTGAACTTTCCCAAAGAGCTGGGTACGTTTGGTCAAGAGCTAACGACCTTCGTCTTCAGCTAAGGACTGATAACAGGCTGTTATGAGTCCACTTCGAATGAGCGTAAGCTCAAACTTTGTTATTCCTTCCTGGAATAAATTATCTTGAGCCAAAAACCACGATTGCCACGACTTCTGCCGACGAAAGCGAGTATCACCGACACCGACAAGGTAAACACGTCTGGAGTCCAGCTTGGACTTGCGGGACCGACGACTCGTCAGTCCAAAGCTGACCACAGCTCTTTGCCAGAACCAAGGCGGACGTCTTAAGGTAAAGGAGCCGCTGTTTGCTTGCTGGAGGTGTGATGATATCTTAGCTGGACGCGTACGGAAGAGTGTCATCTGGTTTCATAAATGCAAGATAAACTTCCTCTCTTAACCTCCCAATTCTTCTTAAATCTTTCCTCCTATTCTTTTCCCTCTCAATCTAAGCTGGAAACTATTTTAAGCTAAAGAGCCCTCAGACTAAATATGTTTAACATCTAGTATTTATGTCTGTTGTAATTCAAGTGTGCTGACGTATTAAATTGAAAGAAAGTGAAATCATCAATCAAGTGTAATGGTGTTAATTTAGTGATTTATTTAAATAAATGATAGTGTCTCTTTGACATATCAAGCTAAGTTAACGTGTCCATTGTCACTCTATAGCTCTGTTTATTTATCCATCATAAAGATCACAGAAATATTGGGTAAACTGAAAAAGAAAAGAATCCGTGAAATTACTATTCAATCTGAATAAGTAGATTAATTAAGGATAAAGAGGTCAGCTTAATACTGACCCCTGTTAAAATCCTTTAGTTACATCTGGGTGGCACTATATGTGTTTAAGGACACAATATATGGTCTCCCTCATGTTCCTTACAATAGTTAGTATGATAAAAAAATATGTCTTCCCACTACTATTTAGGAAATAGAAATACTTCCTGTAAACTGGCTCTTGTGTTGATAAATTTGTTAGTTTCCAACATGGAGTCAAACACACACAAAAATAGAACTAACTTTTATTCGCTTATTGAAGAATGCTCATTTTAGTTATGGACACACACACACACACACACACAATGTTTTTGACTATTTTAATCTAAAAGTTTTAAACGTATTTGTTCAAAATGTTTCATAAAAACTTCCTAAAGTTTCATTGATAGAATGCAGGTTTTTATCACCTTATTAAAAAATTGTTTCATTTTTAATAAAGTATATTTCGTCCGGATCGTGATTGTGCAATGGCTACCTTTGGCTCTGGGGCCACATGTTGCCCATGTCTGCCAGAGATTAATCAGTAAAGGCACATCAAATAACTGTTTACTGAGTTTCATTAGAATTGGTCCAGGGGGTTCATGAGATAATTTGCTAATTGTACAGAAAAATATTGTGACAGTGGATTATCCTGCTTCTCTGTTGTGCAACTTGTGTCAAAAAAAAATGGAGCTAGGTTGTTGAGCACTTTGTAGGTTAGAAGTAAAGGCTCCGGCAGAGCTGTGCGTTGGGCAGCATGCCGCTCGACGCACAGCATAGCTCAGCGTGAAGCTCCAGCGCTTTTGCTCCAAATACTTGACATCATTTGAGCAGCAGCAGGGCGGAGCGTTTACCTACGGGACAAATTGAGGTTGCTGATTGGTCATTTGCTGACACGCCTACTGATTTGATTGACAGGTCGGGTGGTGAAAGAAAAGGCACGGGCTGCGCAGCGGTATTTTGTGTTTATATGTTAATAAAAAGTTCTAAAAAATTAAATAAAAACAGGGAGCGCTGGTCATGCAGCCCACAGCCCACCAGGAAATATATAAATAATAAATAAATAAATATTTAGAACCTGGCGCATCCACGTAGGACATGAGTCAGTTCGCTTGTGACAAATTAATTCATTCCTCCTCATCGGTAGCCTGGTTAAAACCAGACCCTTGTCCTTCACTTCGCTTCGTACTAGGGTCTGGACTTTCTGTTATAGAGAACCGATTCTTGCTGGAGGCGTGGCCTCTGCTGAGGAACAAAACCATTGGATCTTAGAAAAATTTTGAACAGGGAAAAGCATTCTGCTCCCTCCCCCTCAGAGCCATATATGGCTCTGTTTCCTGCTCTGGTGAACTTGACATCAGCTCCGCCTCCTGCTGCATTTTCTCTCCGCTGCATATTCTGTGTTTATATGTTAATAAAACATTCTAAAAAATAAAATAAAACCATGGAGCTCTGGTCCAGCACACCAGAAGACCAGAAAATCTGCAGGGACTCGGGCAGCAACGTAAAACCCGAGTTTAATTCTCTCGTGAGTGACAACCTGAGGCATTTCCTCATTCAACTCAGCGGAGGGAGAGGAGGAGGAGGAGGGAGCGATCACTTGACTTTTGGCAAAAAAACAAAAGAAAACTCCAGATAAGGGATTAAGAAGGGGAATTTAATACATTTGTGTCACATATAAAACAGTCCTGCATCGCTTTGCATCGCTTTGAATGAGAACATGCGGATGCTCGCTGGCTGCGCGCTGGGACAGGTGGGGGCGTGGGTTAGGGGCCAAAAACTCCGCCTTCTGTTCTCTGATTGGTCCGGTCAAAAATCTACCGGAGAAATCCTTCTCTATGGGAGAAGTCCCGGACGGAGCAGTGAAGGGAAAATAGAATTGAGCGGAGCTGCGTAGGAAGGCGAGGGCCAGGCTACCTCATCGGAGGAGGAAGCGAATGGTGACCGCTTCAAGCGATCACTTGACTTTTGGCAAAAAACAAAAGAAAAGTCCAGATCAGCGATGAAGAAGAGGAATTTAATACATTTGTGTAACATACAAAACAGTCCGGTGCGGGGCAGTTTATTGTGAGACAACACACACGCGTAGGCGGTCGTAAAATTTGAGCTTGGCGCGTTCACGCCCGCGTTCAAAGGCTTGTTCCGCGGCGCTCACATGGCGTGCAGCGGCGCTCGGCCCAACGTAGAGCTCTGCCGGGCCCTTAAGATTTTGAATTCAATTTTGGATTTGACAGGGAGCCAATGGAGAGAAGCTAAAACTGGAGAGATATGATCTCTCCTACTAACTTCAGTTAAGACTCTGGCAGCAGCATTTTAGATCAACTGAAGCCATGCTTGTAGTCTTAAGTAGCTGATTGGATTCATTGGGTTTCATGGACAAATATACTGTAACTGTGTATCATCAGCATAACAATGAAAATTTATCCCATGCTGGTTAATAACTTTACCTAATAGAAGCATGTACAGTACTGTATAAGGTAAAGAGTACTGGTCCAAGAATTAAACCCTGAGGACCTCCATGATTAACTTTGGTGTATGATGAAGATTCATTACAGTATTTACATTTACAAATTAGAATATATCAGAAAAATATGATTTAAACCAATTTAGAACCGTTCCTGTAATTCCAATATCATATTCAAGTCTCTGTTGTAAAATATTATGATCAACTGTATCAAATGCAGCACTGAGGTCTAACAGGATTATTGCAGACACCTGTCCATTGTCCGAGACCATGAGAATACCATTAGTAGATTTCATCAGTGCAGATTCAGTGCTGTGTGGGTGTGCAGATGTTCACGCAACTGACCTGCAACTATTTTCTCTAGAATTTTTGAGATGAAAGTTAGATTAGATATAGATCTACAATTGGCTAGGATTCCTGAGTCAAGGTTATGTTTCTTAAGTAAAGGTTTAATTACAAACCGGATTCCAAAAAAGTTGGGACACTAAACAAATTGTGAATAAAAACTGAATGCAATGATGCAGAGATGGCAAATGTCAATATTTTATTCGTAATAGAACATAGATGACAGATCAAAAGTTTAATCTGAGTAAATGTAACATTTTAAAGGAAAAATATGTTGATTCAAAATTTCACAGTGTCAACAAATCCCAAAAAAGTTGGGACAAGTAGCAATAAGTGGCTGGAAAAAGGAAATTGAGCATATAACGAACAGCTGGAAGACCAATTAACACTAATTAGGTCAATTGACAACATGACTGAGTATAAAAAGAGCTTCTCAGAAGCCGTTTTTGCACTGCACAGTCCAGCCCGGCCCAGCCTGGCCCTGAGCCCAGCCTGGAACGGCCCCGCTCATTTCGCATTGTGCGGAGAGCCGCCTTGAAGTGGGTGGAGTGTTCTTGTGTGCGCGCTTGGTGTGTGTTGAGAGGAAGAAAGAGAAGTGACGCCGCTAAAAAACATTTGTTAGCTGAATATATACATTATATTAGTGTTTCTGAGTTTAATGTTTGTTAATAACTGATTACAAATCAGCTTATTTTACATGTGCGTAGCAAGGATTTTCTGAGGGGCGATCCGTTAAAAGAAAAACTGGAACTACAAAAAGCAAGATACCCAGTAGCTCACTGGATAAGCGTTGGGTTGGCGCTCCGAGCCTTTTCTCGACTCGGGTTTGAAATATATTTCTATCAGTATACATAGTTCCCATGTGACGTCACAATCTGTGGGTTGTCCTTTATGACCCTCCCACTGTAGGCTATGCTGCATTTGGAGCGCATTCTGATAGATGTCCATTTTTCACGTTGTTTTTTTTGTTAATTTCTAATTAATTGCAATGGTTACTTCGTGTTGTGTCAGTCGGGTGTTCCAGTCGGGTAGACGTTTGGGCAACGCGCAGGTTTCACTTCATCAAAAAAAAGTAAACGTGAAGGATTTATCTCATCTGAGAAGCTGGACAACAGCTCCTCCTGCTCTGAGTCTGGCTTGGATCTGCTCTGGAAGACGTCGTACTTTTGGCCGGTAAACAAAATATTCTACATTAATCATTTTGTGAAACTATGTCAGAACAATGTTAGAGTACAACTGTCTGTGTGTTAGAGCTGTTTTTTTTTTTTCATTATTTAGCAAACCGTCTTGCATGCTGTTAGCTTAGCATCTCGCTAACGCGACAATGGCCTCCTCTGCTCCTCACGGTCCACCAGACCGTCCCAGTTGGAGAAGGGGGACGGGAGCCAAGTCGTGCGGGCGACGCGTCGGTCCCATGGGACGTGGACGTGCCTCCGCGGCCGCCTCAGCGGATGCACGCCGTCACTGAGCTCCGGCGAGCCACGCTCCAGATGCTAACAACATGCTAACTTCCAACACGGTAAGACTCAAAGCGCTGGTTCTGGTCTGTGTTGAGCTTGGACTGTTGGCTGTGTGTTATTTTAGTTAAACCTTTTTTTAGCTGGTTAGATCTGATTGAGACAGTTTACACATCTTTTTTGGATTTAAAGCTGTGAAGTCAGTGTGTTGTGAAGCCGGTCTGCGCTCGCTCCTTGTATTAATTAAATAATTAATGATATCGGAGTAACTACTTTGTGACAAGTTGTCTGATTCGTCTGCCATGATTTCTTTCTCAAACTCATTTAAATCGACCACTGCCAGTTTGCTCTTGTTCCTTGGTAAAGCTGTGGTAGCTCGTGTTATTGATATCTATGGTCCGTATAATTTGCTCTGCTAGTTCGCCATCTTGACTTATTCTGCCTACAGATGTGGTGCGAAAACCGGTTTGCACAGTACTGGGGGCGTGTCTGGGAACTATGTATTGCATTACACCCATTATGTTCCATTATTTGTATTCACTTAATTCTGCCTTATAATGTGAAATGTGACACAAGGCAGAACGTTTTTCTCTCGGGCTTTGTTTTCACTAGGGAACAGTTACACGCCTGCACATACACAGACATAACACTGGATGATTGACATACAGAGCTGATAGTTTGTTGACAGAAAGGAGGGTCACGTGGTAGTGTAGGTGGTTCCAGGGCAGTCCCGAAGCAGTCCAAGGCGGTTCCAGGATCCAGGAGGCGGTGACGACATCCAGGGTTTTATAACCGTGGCCCTGCCTTTGAAGATGTGTGTGTTGGACTGTGCTGGAGTCAGGTCTGTTGGTTGCTGTAAGGTTTATTCTTATATGTACAATAAACCTACATAAAATTTGCACATTCGTTTCAGAGCTTCCTTCAACCTTTTGAATTCGCAACAGGTTCGAATCTCACTCGGTTGAAACTTATTTTACGTTTGTCTTTTATCCATCCATCCATCCATTTTCTTCCGCTTATCCGGGGTCGGGTCGCGGGGGTAGCAGCCTAAGTAGGGAGGCCCAGACTTCCCTCTCCCCAGCCACTTGGAGCAGCTCCTCTGGGGGAATCCCAAGGCGTTCCCAGGCCAGCCGAGAAACATAGTCCCTCCAGCGTATCCTGGGTCTTCCTCTGGGTCTCCTCCCGGTGGGACATGCCCGGAACACCTCACCAGGGAGGCGTCCAGGAGGCATCCTAACCAGATGCCCGAGCCACCTCAACTGGCTCCTCTCGATGTGGAGAAGCAGCGGCTCTACTCCGAGTCCCTCCCGGATGACTGAGCTTCTCACCCTATCTCTAAGGGAGAGTCCAGACACCCTGCGGAGAAAACTCATTTCAGCCGCTTGTATCCGAGATCTTGTTCTTTCGGTCATAACCCAAAGCTCATGACCATAGATGAGGGTGGGAACGTAGATCGATCGGTAAATTGAGAGCTTTGCCTTTTGACTCAGCTCTCTCTTCACCACGACAGACCGGTACAGCGCCCGCTTCACTGCGGACGCTGCACCTATCCGCCTATCGATCTCACGCTCCAGTTTTCCCTCATTCGTGAACAAGATCCCGAGATACTTAAACTCCTCCACTTGGGTAAGGACCTCCTCCCCGACCCGGAGAGGGCACGCTACCCTTTTCCGGCTCAAGACCATGGCCTCGGATTTGGAGGAACTGATCCTCATCCCGGCCGCATCACATTCAGCTGCAAACCGCTCCAGCGAAAGCTGTAGATCACGAGCTGATGAAGCCAATAGGACCACATCATCTGCAAAAAACAGAGAAGCGATTCTAAGGCCACCAAAACGGATCCTCTCAACACCTTGGCTGCGCCTAGAAATTCTGTCCATAAAAGTTATGAACAGAATCGGTGACAAAGGGCAACCTTGGCGGAGTCCAACTCTCACCGGAAACGAGCCTGACTTACTGCCGGCAATGCGGACCAAGCTCTGACACCGGTCGTACAGGGACCTAACAGCCCATATCAAAGGGCCTGGTACCCCATACTCCCGGAGTACCCCCCACAGAACCCCCCGAGGGACGCGGTCGAATGCCTTCTCCAAGTCCACAAAGCACATGTAAACTGGTTGGGCAAACTCCCACGCACCCTCCAGGACCCTGTTGAGGGTGTAGAGCTGGTCCAGTGTTCCACGACCAGGACGAAAACCACACTGCTCCTCCTGAATCCGAGGTTCGACTATCCGACGGACCCTCCTCTCCAGAACCCCTGAATAGACCTTACCAGGGAGGCTTAAGAGTGTGATCCCTCTATAGTTGGAACACACCCTACGGTCCCCCTTTTTGAATAGGGGAACCACCACCCCAGTCTGCCAATCCAAGGGAACTGCCCCCGTTTGTCTTTTATTGGATAAAAAAAAAGGAGTTTCACAAACTCCTTTTTTTAAAATCTCAGTCCTCATTTTTTCATCCAATAAAAGACAAATGTAAAATAAGTTTCAACCGAACCGAGTGAGATTCGAATCCGAGTCGAGAAAAGGCTTGGAGCGCCAACCTAACGCTTATCCAGTGAGCTACTGGGTATCTTGCTTTTTGTAGTTCCACTTTTTCTTTTAACGGATCGCCCCTCAGAAAATCCTTGCTACGCACATGTAAAATAAGCTGATTTGTAATCAGTTATTAACAAACATTAAACTCAGAAACACTAATATATATATTCAGCTAACAAATTTTTTTTTGTCGTTTCTGTAGTTAAATTTTAATGAAATTCAGCTCGCGCTGAAATGCGGAAATGCTCTCTAGTATGGGTGCGCGCTTCGTGTTATTTACGTTTTAAAATAAGCTGATTTGTAATCAGTTATTAACAAAAATTAAACTCAGAAACACTAATACAGTATATATACCCTGATGCATGCTCAATAATCCATGTAGAAAAATCCAAAAAAGCTAAGTCTGGTCCTCTGGACATTCAAAAAACAAAACAAAACAAAGCAAAAAAAACTGTAGAAACGTTTCGTCTTTCGTCCGAAAGACTTCCTCAGTCTGAGAAGCTGTGTTCAGCTCAGTCTTATAAATAGCACCCTCCCACAGTGGATCAACCAGTTGGCTGATGACAGCCGAAACCAGCTGCTCACATGATCAAGGAGGACCATCAGCCTGACGATGGATCGTTAACACCCTGATGGTTGTTTGCTATTCACAGAGGGCTGAGTGATACTAGCAATAACAGCATTGTAAGTGGGGGACAGTTGAAGCTGGCCCCCACTTACAATGCTGTTATTGCTAGTATCACTCAGCCCTCTGTGAATAGCAAACAACCATCAGGGTGTTAACGATCCATCGTCAGGCTGATGGTCCTCCTTGATCATGTGAGCAGCTGGTTTCGGCTGTCATCAGCCAACTGGTTGATCCACTGTGGGAGGGTGCTATTTATAAGACTGAGCTGAACACAGCTTCTCAGACTGAGGAAGTCTTTCGGACGAAAGACGAAACGTTTCTACAGGTTTTTTTTGCTTTGTTTTGTTTTGCTTTTTGAATGTCCAGAGGACCAGACTTAGCTGTTTTGGACTAATATATATATATTCAGCTAACAAATATTTTTAGGGGTTTCTGTAGTTAAATTTTAATGAAATTCAGCTCGTGCTGAGGTTGTTGTTAGAACGAGTTGATGACTCAACACGCAGCAGTACCACCCCTGCTGAAAACAACAAATCAAATGTGAGCAGTACATGACGTCAAACTGGGCCTGGGAGCACGGCACGATCAGAACCTCCGTCGGTGGGGTTCCATAACTAGGGCTCCCGCCGGCCCGAGAAGGCAAATGCGAACCACACGAACCCCGGTTAGAAGCAGGGTGGGGCCGGGGAGGGCCGTGCAGTGCGAAAACGGCTAGAGTGTCAGTGTCTCTCAGAAGCCAATATGGTAAGAGGATCACCAATTCCACCATTGTTGCGCAGAAAGATAGTGCAGCAATACCAGAATGGTGTTACCCAGCGTAAAATAGCAAAGACTTTTAAGTTTTTTTTTTTCATTCAACCTTTATTTATACAGGCTAGCCTCGTTGAGCCACGGGGACTCATTTACAAGAGGGACCTGTCTCACTCACACCCAGGGTCAATTTAGAGTTACCAATCAGCCTAACATGCATGTTTTTGGACTGTGGGAGGAAACCGGAGCACCCGGAGAAAACCCACGCATGCACGGAGAGAACATGCAAACTCCACCCAGAAAGGCCCCCGGACCGGGATTTGAACCGGGGACCTGCTCGCTGAGAGGCAGCAGCTCTACCAGTTGTGCCACCGTGCTGCCCAAGTTATCATCATCAACCGTGCATAACATCATCAAAAGATTCAGAGAATCTGGAACAATCACTGTGCGTAAGGGTCAAGGCCGTAAAACTCTACTGGATGCTCGTGATCTCCGGGCCCTTAAACGTCACTGCACCTCAAACAGGAATGCCACTGTCAAGGAAATAACAGAATGGGCTCAGGAATACTTCCAGAAAGCATTGTCAGTGAACACAATCCACCGTGCCATCCGCCGTTGCCAGCTGAAACTCTACAGTGCAAAGAGGAAGCCATTTCTAAGCAAGCTCCACAAGCTCAGACGTTTGCACTGGGCCAGGGGTCATTTAAAATGGAGTGTGGCAAAATGGAAGACTGTTCTGTGGTCAGATGAGTCACGATTTGAAGTTCTTTATGGAACACTGGGACGCCATGTCATCCGGACCAGAGAGGACAAGGATAGCCCAAGTTGTTATCAACGCTCCGTTCAGAAGCCTGCATCACTGATGGTATGGGGTTGCATGAGCGCTTGTGGCATGGGCAGCTTGCATGTCTGGAAAGGCACCATTAATGCAGAGAACTATGTTCAGGTTCTAGAACAACATATGCTCCCATCTAGACGTCATCTCTTTCAGGGAAGACCCTGCATTTTTCAACAAGATAATGCCAGACCACATTCTGCAGCAATCACAACATCATGGCTACGTAGGAGAAGGATCCGGTACTGAAATGTCCAGCCTGCAGTCCAGATCTTTCACCTATAGAGAACATTTGGCGCATCATAAAGAGGAAGGTGTGACAAAGAAGGCCCAAGACGATTGAACAGTTAGAGGCCTGTATTAGACATGAATGGGAGAGCATTCCTATTTCTAAACTTGAGAAACTGGTCTCCTCTGTCCCCAGACGTCTGTTGAGTGTTGTAAGAAGAAGGGGGGATGCCACACAGTGGTAAAAATGGACTTGTCCCAACTTTTTGGGGATTTGTTGACGCCATGAAATTTTGAAACAACATATTTTTCCCTTAAAATGATACATTCTCTCAGTTTAAACTTTTGATCTGTGATTTGTGTTCTATTCTGAATAAAATATTAGATGTTGGCACCTCCACATCATTGCATTCAGTTTTTATTCACAATTTGTTTAGTGTCCCAACTTCTTTGGAATCCGGTTTGTACATCAATCTTAAAGCTCTGTGGTACGTAAATGTTTATTAGAGACAGATTAAGCAGATCCAAGGCGTGGTTATTAATTAAGGAAAATACGTCTTTAAACAGTCTGGTTGGGATGGGATCCAGCAGACATGTGGATGGTTTGGATGAAGCTGTTATTTTTGACAATTCAGAGAGCTCAACAGGACAAAAACAGTACATGTACAAACATAAATCAGGTTCTAGTGACATTTTTTAAGTTTTCTCATCTGACACAGAACCAGAGGCGATACTACGAATGTCAACACAGCTTTGACTCAAATCAGCCTCTTTTTCTGACCCTTTGTTGGTTCGGCTCTTTTATTATGATCTCAAAAGGAGAATCTATTATATACTGTATACAGATATATATATACATATATATA
>JBBPBX010079791.1:0-16313 GCA_038048925.1 Garcialebias charrua
CAGTGGCACGGAGTCATATGAAGCCCCCAAAGATGTCACGCTGAAAGAAGCATCAGAGGACGGTGGACGAAACACATCACCTCCCCTTTGTTCACCCACAGAGCCAGGAGTGGTGTGAATACCACCCATCAATGTTTGCACATGGTCTTGCACCACATTCCTATTTTCAGCTGATTTTGTCTGTAAAATACCTCCTGTAACGAGAAGCAAGTCTGAGCTGGATCTAGTGTGTTCAGAACCAGATCCCAATGAGAGCTCAGCCAGATTTATGGATAGCTCTGACAATGGCATTTGATTGTGTGGAGTTAATCCCACAGGTGCATACGGGGGAGGACGAGGAGGAGGAGGGAGAGCGGGGCAAAGAGGAGGCAGAGGTGGAGCACAAAGCCGTTCAGTTTCAAGGCATGTCTCTGTTCCTGTTACGAGGGCAGCACCGGCTTTTATAGGGAGTTCTGCAGTACCAGGCACCAAAGTCTTATCTGCAGACGGCCATAAATCTGATTGCAAGCCATCAACTTGTTTCTATGAAACTGCTTTGTGCACACTTCTAGGTTTCTGTCTACCTAAGATTTTGCACATTTCATCTAAAAAGGGCGGCCGTGGTGTAGTGGTAATGGCAGTCGTCTCCCGATCGGAAAGTTGGCGGTTCGACTCCCGGGACCCGCACCATGTGTCGTTGTGTCCTTGGGCAAGACACTTAACCCTGAGTTGCTCCCGGTAGGACTGGAAAGCACCTTGCATGGTAGTCTGCCACCACCGGTTTATGAATGTGTGTAGCATTCAATATATGTGTAGCACTTTGAGATTTTCAGTAATGAAAAGTGCGTTATAAATTGAATTAATTATTATTATTATTATTAAAAATAATGAGCAGTCCCTATTAAAGGCGTCCGCCTTCTGCCAGTCCTTATTTTTCTTTCTACGCACTAGAACAGAACATTTTTCCTTCTCATCTAACGCCAACCTCAAAGCTCTCTCTGATTGCACAAGAAGCTTATTCAGACCAGCAGCAGATGGAGACGGGTCATCCACACCAGGAAACATTCCTGACCGACACATGTTATCCACCCAAGAAACTAAACGTCTCTTCTCATCAAGAACATTCTTGACAGCTACCTTCCGACACCATGAAACCCACAACTCATGTAATACAGATCCTAATGTGCCAGGGGCACAATTTTTCCAAGTTTGTATAGGTATGTCAGACATTATAATGTTATACACGTGTTTTACAAGGGTGAAGTGAGCAAACCTCCAGCCAGGACCATGGACAGCTGCAGTAGCCAACCAAGAAACTGCCTGTTTTAAATCACCCTCCTAAAACACCCAATAAAAATGCCACCCCAGAGCACAGCAGTGGTAGTCTCTATTAGACTTCACAATTTGACCTACTGCCGGCAAATACACCCACTGAAACAATATATAAAATAAAAAATCTTTCCCTGTTGCCTTAGTTTGCACACAGCACTGTCTGGAGTACAGGTCACAAGCCTCTAAGTGAAACAGAAAAAAATGAAGAAAAAAAATGAATAAACAAAAGAAAAAGAAAAAATGAATAAACAAAAGAAAAATAAATAAATAATAATAATAAATGAAAAAATAAAAAGTTTGCGACCTGTGCACCAGAAAATACGGTAATTAACTTCAACTGGGAAGGGGAGGAAAAGATTTGACTCTAACAGCGATCACTGGTCCCGGATGTGAACTAAATCACATGCACGGCAACTCTTGTGAACCCGGAGCGGCCCAGACCACTCTGTACGGCAAGCCGTGTGCTGGATGAAAGCCAGTGTGACTCTACGACGAACAAATCCCGGAGTTCACGATCTGACCTCAGCTCCACAGCTCCCGGAGCCCATAAAATAAACAAATAAAAAAATGTCTCCCAGCCAACAGGCCGGAGCTCATAGATGGGGAAAAAACACAAACTTAGGCACTCATACTCTCACCCTTTGTGTGTGTGGACTTCTATGTGCTTTCAACTTTAATTACATGTACGAAAACAGCAAAAAATGCACATTCAAATGAAATACCAACAGTGGTTCCCGTTATTTAACTGTTAACGCTAACTCAAACGACCGTAGCTACACTACGGTGTAATTTTGCCCACCCGAAAACAGAACAGACATACAGCCAAGGTAAATTTAGCGTTTTCAATAGCAGACATTTAGTTATAAACGGAGCTTTGCTCACCTGAATGAAGAAGGCGCCAGTTGGCTGCAGCTTGCTCCGCCACTCGTGGGGGAAGCCCCCAATCGGCTTCCGTCTCAGGCGAAACCTCACACTTCTCAGCGACGGGGTCACCAAATTGTTGCGGTTCAAAAGTTGAAGGAAGCTCTGAAACGAATGTGCAAGTTTAGGCGGTTTATTGTACATATAAGAATAAACCTTACAGCAGACAACAGACCTGACTCCAAGCACAGTCCAACACACACACATCTTCGAAGGCGGACCACGGTTTTATACCTCTAGATGACGTCATCGCCTCGTGGGACCAATCCTGGAACCGAACCGCCTTGGAACCGCCCTAGAACTTCCCCTACTCTGTGAGTGATCCGCCTCTCAGCCAACAAGCTACCAGCTTCATATGTCAATCATCAAATGTTGGGTGTGTTGTATTGTACAGGCGTGTAACTGAAAAACTCTTCCCTATTGGAAATAAAACCCGTAAATAAAGGTTCCATCTTGAATATATTTTCACATTATATGGTGGAATTAAGTGAACATAAATCATAACACATAATATGTGTGCTTCAGGTGTAATACTGATATACATATATTTCAATCTGTTGTGCAGATCAGATTGAAAGATGCCTCTGTCGAAGGATCCATAATAAAGCTAGTTAACAGAAAATTAATTTGATCCTGGTCTGTTAATGATTTTTTTTTTTTTTTTTTTAAAAAGCCTCATTGAACAGTGTTGGTAGAACGGCAAGAGTGAGTCTTATGAATCCCACCTCATCCTTGCAAAACACATAAGGGTAAGACATGCATAAGATAGGACTCTGTCAAAACACATGCAGCATCTGACTTTTGAATCTCAGCTACTATGGTTATTGATCAGATCGGATCAGAATTAATATGAAGGTGTGTCCAGAACTGGCTCATGGTGACTTCACTGAGAACAACAACAACATGGCTGGACTTATACGCAACCTTGCTCAAAGAACTTTTGAGGGGCTTATGCAAGGAACGACTGAAAACAATAAAGGCACCAAAAGTCAGGCAGTGCATTGGACTGTCATCAAAGAACAAAAGACTGTCCACAGAAACTTTCAGCTGAGCAGAGACAGGGACTTTGTCAAAGAACTGTCGGAACATGGTCATCAGACACAAATGGCCAGAATATATGGTCTGGATTTGGGGGGATCCTGACGAGAATCAGAACCCAGTGAACGTCTCACTGGGGACTGGAACAAGAGCTGAACACGTTCTCCAAACAGACAAGAGAACAAATTGTCCTGAAATCACCCATATCAGCAAAAGCTGCACCCCATATTGATCTGTGAGGTTCTGTCATTGATCTTAGTATCTGGGATCAAAACTACAGTTGCTATGATAAATTTTTAAAGGTAACACATAGACACATTTAGGGCCTGCTAGCGCGGGCCTCATGATTCTCAGTTATACTGTACTCAGGTGGATCTGACGACTTGCTTTTTCTGGTTCCTGTAACTCTGTGGTGAAGCTTAAGGAAAGCAAAGGAAATGATCCCAGCTCCTGACCCTAAAACGAGTTAACTTTTATATTTTTGTTTTTGCAGGTTAAAATTTGTGTCTCCACAAACATTCATACAAGGTTTTGATAGAACTGAAGAGAGGGCAGCAGTTATCCTTGGCGGAGTGCATGTTGGGATTCTGATGTGTCACAAGGGGTACATTTTGGTAAATGATTATAATTTTAAAGAAAATGAGATGATATCGTAGATTACAGTTAGCTATATGGTTGTGAAAACCGAATTAGAGGTGGCAATAGGCTGAGGTTTAGGAAACATTTTTTCTGGGATCCTGACACAAGTGTTCAGGTTAAAGGATGGTAAATTTAGACACAATTTCCAATTTAATAACCAAATAACTTTGGCGTAATTGAAACAAGGTAGAGTTTTGTTTCAAAAGGGGGTTAAGAGGTGGACGGCTGACAGATGTTTCTAAAAATAGAGAGGTTGAAAAATGTTCATAGAAATAACTAATTAGAAATAACTAGATTGGAGATGTTTCCTAGAAACAACTAGTGCATTAACAGAATACCCGAGTTTTCGACAGATCGAGTGCTTTGACTTCTATCGAGGCTTTTTTGTCCACCTCGAGTACCCGTAGTGACGTCATCACGTCACATTTCACAGCGCGCGAGGTAGCTTTTAGCTTTTAGTAGACGCCACAAAATGGATTCCTTTGTGCGCACGGATGTAAATGGAGCAGGCAGTCTTGTCAAAAAGGTAAAACAGTTTTTAATTTATAAAATGCGCTATTTCCTGTTGATTTTCTGTTCTCTGACCACCGTAGATTGTGACTGGCAGCAGGTGGCGGTGTTGCATTGCAGGCCACATATATAACACGGCAGCTTCCTCTCTCGTTTCACAAACAAAAGCAACATATTAATCTCTCTAGACCTATTAAAAAAACCTATAAACACATTAATCTCTAAAAGTAAACCTAAATTGCACAGCACTTCAGGCTGTGGTGCGGTGTTGCCCCATTTGTTTTTCAGTTTCGGTTTCAGCGCCGCACGGTATACTTTCACTTTTAATATTAATAATAATAACTAATAGTTTTGTTTTTCCTGTGACTTATCTGCAGTATGATAAATGATAGGAGCATAATAAATGCTCCCAATGTTTTGTTGGTCTTTTTTTTCTTTTTGTAAAGACGGTTTTTATGCATTTATATTTATTTATTTATTTTGCATCATAAGACACTGTGACATCATCGGCTACTCGAGCGTCGTTCGAGTTTTTTTATGTTAATGTCGAGGTTAAAAATTATGTACTCGTTCAACCCCTAGAAACAACTAGGTTGAAAAATGTTCCTAGAAATAAATAATTAACTAAAAGATAGTAAATACATTTTAGTATACAAAGAATAATAAGGATAACTGATAAATTGGCGTTATAAACAAAATTCACTTGCGTCGATATTGAGGCAGCATCGGTCTTGAACGTTTTATTGTTATACAGAGGTTTTAGATTAGGAATGAACAAAATAGTCACCCATATAGTATGAGGCGTCTTAAAAGTTTATATGAGCAATTAACAACAATGTTAAAGGTTTATGTAAGCAATTAACAACAATGTTTTTTTTCCTCTGTGAAATGTGTGTGAAGCAGGATGGGGGACGCCCCTTGGAAATGTTTCCTGGCCTGCAGGCTCAAACCACTCAAACCTGAAGTGGACCTGATCAGAGGGTGTTTAGGAATATGGTGGTTCTGTAGATTTATACGTAATTGACTTGACTAGATGACATGTGACTTATTGACTCAGGAAGAAGGTGTATAGAACCACAGGTGTACAATGTTTTGTGAATTATGCTCGGCCGCCGCATGCTATGTTACTTTTATGTGTGTAATTTCTGCTATAAGCTGAATAAAGAGGTACAGTACTGTATTTTTGTAAGTATGAACCGCCTCAAAACTACTCATAATTAACCCTAATGAAGATTAAGTCTCTCCCAAACCCAACTAACATGCATGGTTCATTCTTTGTACTACTGATTTATAATTTATTGGGTGTTGTTTGCTGTGGCACATTCTGTTTATTATAGGTGGTTCCTGGAAATGCTCCAGCTGAGGGGGTAAGGATGGAACTCTATTTTTGTTTTATTGCACATTTCTGAGTACAAATTTTAATATAACATTGGAGAAATTGGCTTACGTTTTAGAATCTGACTTATCAGCACCATTGTGAGTGGGTTTATGGATAGACAATAGAGAGTAATTTAACTCACATGGATTTACCCATCTTTGGACCTTCTCTTAGATGAGTGAATTGGGATGAGTGAATTGGGTTAAACCAAGAAGGCCCTGTTGTAATCTAACAAGTCGAAAGTTTGTGGTTTAGGTTTTCTCAACAGATTTCAAAGGAGGCAAGACCAGACAGCCCTGGTCAGTATGGACCCATGGGGGGTCGCTGAACGCACACCACAGGCAGTGCGTGTCAATGCCAGGGGATCCACATGGTTCAGTGTGCTCCAAACCAGGAAGGAGCTAAAAGACTGGGCTGGATGACAAGAAAAGGTCGCATTCGAACTCTCATGCCTTGATAGACCCAAAGTAGTCGAGTAAAGTTGCGTGCGGGACCCAGAAGGACTCTGTTTTATGGGGCCACTTGATGCTGGAATATCCACACATAGAACAGACAACTAGAAAGATCAAAACATTACATATTAGAGTCTCACATAACACGAAGAAAACTCGGAGACATAGGAGGACATTCCCGAGCAACGTCGGGGGAATGCCCCTGAGTACGTGTGGCACATTCAAAAGTATATTAATGTTTCTGTGATGGTGATATAAATCTTGTGTTCTTTCTCTATTTCTGTGTGTTCAAGGGAGACAACTGCCTTGCTGCTGGAGGAGGAACTTGGGAAACTTAAGGTTCATAATTCTGCAATATCCTAAAGCGTTTACTATTATTATCGTTCATAGTTTGCATATATTTCTTTATATTTTACAATTTGCATATTAATCAATTGAGTCAAAATGTGGTGGTCAGATAAGAGGGTCACTATGGCAGTTGGAATAAGTGGAATAAGTATGGTAATTTTGATTGTCCTCCTAGAACATTTCTGCGTAATCCCTGGTCCTGAAGTGATGCGCTAACTGCTTTTGTTAAAAAACTATAACTTGGAGGATTTTGAAAAAACTGATTGAATATTGTGTATATATGCGTTTAGCTGCGTTATTAGGTGTGTGATTTTATTTCTTTTGGGATGGACCTCAGATAATGAGGTCCAAAGGGGGTTTGTTATGAAATAAAATATATTTTTGTCTTCGTGTTTTTATTTCTCCAAAAGGGGTTTTTCAAACAGTGTTAAAATGACCAGTCTCTCTCTTATAAGATATGTTCTGGTGAGGTTCTCATGGAATGCTCAGTTTGTGTCCGTCCTGCAGGCTTGGGGCATGGTAATAGGCCTGGTGCCTTTCTGTCTGTCAGTTTTACAACTTTGAAAATATATAGTTGTGGGGAGATCTACTGAAAGCCTCCTTTCTTACCCTGCATGTTTGTTCAGTTAGAAAGTAACAAGAACAGCTCTAAATCTATGTATGTAGTGTATGATCTTTAATGTAATTTAATGTCCAGTTACACTAATTTGTCACTTAGTGGTCTACTAGAGTGTGTGTGTTTATAAGTACTCAGCAATAAATGTACATTTATTTTAGTCATCGATGTGTCAGTGCCCCTCCCCCTGGGGCCTGTGGAGACCCGAGCAAGCTGAGGGAAGGCAGTGGTATTTCCTGTTTACGAGACAGAAGCTTCTGGCAGTTAAGGATGGGGTAACAGTCTTTAAAGCAGAAACTTCTCTTATTGGTTAAGGCAGGCAACGCCCTACAAAAGAATAAAAGCATGAGTTTTTCCTCCTCCATCAGTCAACGCAAGGAGCAGGCCACGGGGAAAAACAGCCCATCAGGTGGTATGCAGTGTCTCCTGTTATGAAATAAAATATTTTTGTCTTTGTGTTTTCATTTATTTTAAGGAGTTTTCACACGGTGGTCAAATGATCAGTCTCTCTCTTGTAGAATGATAGGATTTGCTGAGGGGAGACAGGATGTGAGCAAGTACTCATGTGAGATTCTGGTTCTGAAAGAGTGCTTTGTTTGGATCTGTTCTGCTTGGGGGAGAAAGGCCTGGCGCCTCTTTGTCAGTTTTATGACTGCAGATATATGACTGGCAGGAAAGGAGGGCAACAGTCCTTAAAGCAGAAAGTTTTCTTATTGGTTAAGGCAGGCAATGCCCTACAAAAGAATAAAAGCATCAGTCCTTTCCTCCTCCAGGAGTGAACGCAAGCAAGCACTGAGGAAAACTCATCAGGTTGTATTTGCTTTGTCTCCCTTGAAAATGCGCATTTTCAATGTCCTTCCTTCCCCCTCTCTCCCTTTTCCTCTTTTTCTCTCACTGTCCACGTTTTTAAACAAATGTAATGGATTTTAGAAATAGAACAAATGTATTCTGTGACTTTTTAACTTATGATTAATTAAACTGGTTTGGAACTTTAAGTGAGCGTCTGTCGTGTTTAAGTGTATCTCTCCTTTTTGATCCAAAGTGAAACCAAAATAACGAATTCGGGGCGAATAAGAATCAAAGCCAACAAAAATGGAGGTCCTACCGAGATTGGTTGCACGCGCGGACAGGAAAGGACGAGCGGGAGTCCAGAACACTGATCAGTGACCGGTCTACACAACAATGAGGTAAGCAGATTGCCTGTTTCAACAAAAATCTGAAATTGGACATTAATAGGCAAATTTTAACTCAGTGTGTTGGACTCCAGGAAGATAAGGAAATAAGACGAGTAAGTATACGTATACGTGAAGTAAAAAATAATACCCAAGTCCCAGGTAAAAACACGCAGTGGTCGCGTCTCCCAAATGCCGACGGGCGTTTTGAACAGAGGGGTCGGGGTTTTAGAATAAATAAATAATTTATTCGCCGCTGACCCTGTAACTCTGAGACCAAGTTTAAACTGTAAACTTACTAGAGTGGTAACTAGTTTAAAACAGTGACAATTTAGACTTACTTATAATTCAAGATTAAATAAGTAAGGGCGGGACTGGGGTGAGAAATTGAGGAAAACGCGCTGACTTTCGCTGATAAAATAACTCGATAAGAGTTCCAAATCTGGACCAGTTAAAAATAGAATTAGTCACAGAATACTAAATCTTTTTTATGTTCTAAAATAATGGTTTCCTGCCATGTCACGTCAGCTTGCCTGCCTCACCTGCGTGACTTGTCTCTGCTCTCCAAACTGCGCGTGGCTTTCTCTCTCTGCAGCGCTGTGCTGCTCTGGACCAGTGGCGGAGCTAGACTTTTATTGCTGGGGGGGCCGAGAGGGGGCCAAGGCTATAAGGGGTCCACTTACTACGGCACAGTGGGAAAAATGGATTTATCCCAATTTTTTTGGGATTTGTAGACGCTATGAAATTTTGAAACAACATATTTTTCCCTTAAAATGATACAGGCTCTCAGTTTAAATTTTTGATCTGTGATCTAAATATTTTTAAGTTTAGAAACCAAGTGGTTTTCTAAACAGCTTTAATGTTTGACTTTGTCCACACTCATAAAATACACAATGAAGTACCCAAAAAAAAATATATATATATACCGGTAAACTTAAATGGTACATATCGCCCCTTGCTGCTTTGAGCATGTAACAGTGTTGGCTTTGATTCTTATTCGCCCCAGAATTCGTTATTTGGTTCACTTTGGAACAGAAATGAGAGATACACTGAAAATACAACAAACGCATGTAATTTAAAGTTCCAAAAACCAGTTTAATTATAAGTTTAAAAAGTCACAGAATACATTTGTTCTATTTCTAACAGCCATTACATTTGTTTAAAAGACGTACACAGTGAGAGAGAGAGAGAGAGAGAGAGAGAGAGAGAGAGAGAGGGAGAGAGAGAGAGAGAGAGAGAAAACATACAACCTGATCCGTGGGCTTGCTTCTGCCTTGCTGTTGGAGGATGGAAACTTTTATACCCTTCTGTGGGGGTTGCCTGCTTTAAACTGACTCTTCTGTGGGGGTTTTGTTTCAGAGACTGTTGTCCCCCCTTTATTGCCAGAAGACACAGGAAATACCACTGCCTCCCCTCAGCTTGCTCGGGTCTCCCCAAGCCCCAGGGGGAGGGGCACAGAGACACATCGATGACTAAAATAAATGTACATTTATTGCTGAGTACTGATAAACACGCACACTCTAGTAGACCACTAAATGACCAATTAGTGTAACTGGACATTAAATTACATTAAAGATCATACCCTACACACATATTTAGAGCTGTTCTTGTTACTTTCTAACTGAACAAACATGCAGAGCCAGAGAGTGGCTTTCAGTGGACTTCTCCCAGTCATATATTCTACAAAGTCGTAAAACTGACAAAGAGGCGTCAGGTCTCCTCATCATGCTCCAAGCCTGCAGGACAGGCACAAACTGATCATTCTTTAAGAACTTCACCAGAACAGATTTTATAAGAGAGAGACTGGTCATTCTAACACTGTTTGAAAACCGCTCTTGGAGAATAAAAACACGAAGACAAATATATTTTTATTTCACAACACAGTCACAAGACCACATTGAAATAAGAAATATAAAATATGATAAAAATACATTTCTGTGTTTATTTCATTTCTATTCAAAACACTATGATAAGAATGACTATATATTTAATATAGGCGGATACAGAGTACAGTATCTCTGTTTACAATTCTGGTTGTTGGTGTGCCTCGTGATTTTTTCAATGAAAACACTGTGCCTTGGCTCCAAAAAGGTTGAAAAACACTGGTCTAATGAAAATAAACAGTTTAAGTTAATTAGAACGATTTAAAAAAATAGCTAAACAAGAGCATGGTTTTGCTAAATTAGGCTGAAAAGTTGGATTAAAAATGTAGAATTAGCTGAAAAAGCTGAAACAGGCTATATACAGAAATTATTAAGTAAAATACCTTGATATCACAATTTTTTTTTTTCCCGCAATAAAAGCACTGTCCTACTTGTTATTTATTTAATTGTTCCCATACATATCTTTAAAAAATGGGAGTTAATTGCCAGTTAACAGTTGGGTTATTACATGGTTTGTTTTTATTTTCTGTTGCTGTGACTTTTGTTTTGTTCAGTACTGTGCTACAGTGAAAAGCTCCATTCATCAGATGCTCCAGGTTGAAGGGACTTATGCTGAGTCTGGTCCAGCCGAATTTCAAGCTGAAGTTTGGTGGGGAGCAGTTCCTGACTTTACAACTACGCTCTTGTACGACACACTGCAGAGCTGGAACGCCTGGATTAATGTCATAAGATCTTATGACACGCTTCCTGATGTGGCACATTGCACGCTGAACTATGACCTTTGTGGTGATGGGGACTACGATGTGCTCTGGACAGGACTGCTTGAACATTGTCAAGAGACTGGTGAATTTCCAGTGGCTGAAATCATGGACATCTATGTGGCCCCGGAGGGAGTGGTGGCAGGTGTGAAGTTGCCTGCACCGTTACTGCAACTGTATATGCTTGGCGATGTATCAGCTCCACATGTGTCATTGATGGTTGTATCTGGTGCCGATGCGAAGAATTTAGGTCCTGTGATGAGACGCTGTCTTGCTGTAAGGGAATGGGTGCCTACACAAAATCCACACTTACACTATTCTCCAGAAACTGATACTTACAGGATCACACACAGATCATTCACATTATTGTTACCTGAGAAACATTCTCTGCCTAGATCACATGGCGGAGAAAACACAGATCATGTTGATACGGACAAACTGTTAGCCAGTTTGCCTGATACACTTTGGGCCAGGAGTTCTACAGATGTGGGCCTGCTGAATGTCAACCCTGTCTCGATCGTTCTGAAGCCAGGCACGATTCCAATCTATAAACATCAATATCGACTCCGACAGGAGCAGATTGACGGTATAGAGCAAACTATTAAGGGTTTGCTGGAAGCTGGTGTGTTGCAGCCTACTGTTTCGAGCTGGAACACACCTCTACACCCGGTACCAAAAGCTGATAAATCTCATTACCGTTTAGTTCATGATTTGAGGCCTATAAATAAGGTTGTTGTTCCATCTAATTATGGTACTCCAAATCCTTATGTTATGATGAATGCTATTCAGCCTGAACACAAGTTTTTTACTTGTATTGACCTGGCGAACGCGTTCTTTTATGTGCCTCTGGACGCTGGATCAAGGGATCTGTTTGCATTTACCTTTAAGGGGAAACAATTCACAACAATTCGAAGGGGGCGCTGTACCGGTCTGTCATGGTGAAGAGAGAGCTGAGGAAGGGGGCGCTGTACCAGTCTGTCGTGGTGAAGAGAGAGCTGAGTCAAAAGGCAAAGCTCTCAATTTACCGATCGATCTACGTTCCCACCCTCATCTATGGTCATGAGCTTTGGGTTATGACCGAAAGAACAAGATCTCGGATACAAGCGGCTGAAATGAGTTTTCTCCGCAGGGTGGCTGGACTCTCCCTTAGAGATAGGGTGAGAAGCTCAGTCATCCGGGAGGGACTCGGAGTAGAGCCGCTGCTTCTCCACATCGAGAGGAGCCAGTTGAGGTGGCTCGGGCATCTGGTTAGGATGCCTCCTGGACGCCTCCCTGGTGAGGTGTTCCGGGCATGTCCCACCGGGAGGAGACCCAGAGGAAGACCCAGGATACGCTGGAGGGACTATGTTTCTCGGCTGGCCTGGGAACGCCTTGGGATTCCCCCAGAGGAGCTGCTCCAAGTGGCTGGGGAGAGGGAAGTCTGGGCCTCCCTACTTAGGCTGCTACCCCCGCGACCCGACCCCGGATAAGCGGAAGAAAATGGATGGATGGATGGATTGGAAACAATTCACGTACAGTAGATTACCTCAGGGTTACGTGGATTCGCCCTCTTTGTTCAATCATGTATTAAAGCAGGTCCTTACTGATTTGCCTTTGCCACCAGGAGTGGTTTTAATCCAATACGTCGATGATATTCTGATAGCAGCTCCGACTTCAGAAGCTATTATGCACGCATCTGAAGCTGTGCTTCGACATCTAGCTCAGTGTGGTTTTAAAGTGTCAAAACACAAATTACAGGTGGGTCGTTCAAAAGTTCAGTTTTTGGGTAGGCTCATCTCTGGCTCTGGCCTGCAACTGACACCATCTCAGAAAAGCTCCATTTTAAATCATTCTAAACCAGCAAATGTTAGGATGATGTTAAAATTTTTGGGGCTGATCAATTACAGTAAGAACTTCATTCCTGATTTCAGCCGTAAGGTGGCTCCTCTGCGGAACCTCATTTCGGCTGTGGGATATAAAAATTTTGTGTCCCCACTGCAGTGGACGGAGGAAGCTGACAGGGCATTTGTGGAGATTAAACAAGCTTTGTTTGATGCGTGCTCTCTGCAGTGTCCAGATTACTCCTTGCCATTTCACTTGGATGTGGATGAAAAAGACGGATTTGTGAATGCCGTCTTGTTTCAAAGAGGGAAAGCTGGCTCTGACAGGCACGTTTTGATGTATTATAGTTCAAAATTAGATCAAATTGAAGTTGGCCACCCTACCTGTGTGAGGCATGTAGCTGCCATTGGAAAGTCTATTTTAAAGACATCACACATAACTATGGGGAATGAGGTTTTTGTTCACACAATTCATGACGTAAAATCATTTTTGGACTCACAAACATTCACATTTTCAAATCAAAGAACAGAAAACCTCAGAAGATTATTACATAATTCACATATACATTTTACAAGCCAGGGAACAAATATGGCTGCGCAGATGGACACCACACAAGATCATAACTGCATTAGTGACACCGCACAGGAAATGAAATTACATGAAAACCTTTCTAAAGATCCTTTGGACCAGCCAGACATGATACTGTTCTGTGATGGACATAGTCATAGAAATGAAACGGGCGCATTGATCACTGCGTTCGCTGTGGTGGAAAGAAGAGATGCAGGTTTTGTTGAACTCAAGGCAGAAGTGATGAACCAGCCAGCTTCTGCGCAGCTCGCAGAGCTAAAAGCTATAACAGAAGCTTGTAACGTCGCAGAAGGAAAAAAGGTTAATATTTACACAGACTCAGCGTATGTTTTTCAGGCAGTCTATGTTGATCTCTGTCACTGGAGAAGAAAGGGATTTGTCACCTCATCTGGAGAACCAGTCAGACATTTTAAACAATTACTGGAATTGTATTATGCATTGCAGCGGCCTAGACAAGTGGCAGTAATTAAATGCAAGGCCCATCAGAAGAGTAGCAATTTCATTGCTCAAGGGAATCATGAGGCAGATCAAGCTGCTAAAAGAATTGCAGGCTATATTTTAAGGACACAGATGGTCCAAAGACATGAGAAAAAGAGTTCTGAAGACTATTTTCAAAAGGAATTTACTCTAGAATATATCAGAGAGTTACAAAATGCAGCCGCTCCGCACGAGAAGCAGGCATGGTTAGACCGTGGAGCTAAAAAGGATAGTGAACAAATTTGGAGGAATCATGAGGGTAAAATTGTAGCTCCAGCTGGATTGTTCAACCTGCTATGCCAAGAAGCACACAGCAGGGGGCACTGTGGTACATCAAAACTGATTGACTTGATCTCACAGAATTGGTGGAACCCGTATGCCATCTGTATTGCAAAATATTTTGTACAGACGTGTGAAATATGTTCCCACCATAATCCAAGAGTGGCGCTTAAAACTGGACTTGGTGGATTTCCAATGCCTCAGGCACCGTGGAAAGAGATTGTGATAGATTTTACTGACATGGGTGTTGAGAATAGAGTGGCTGGAAAGAGATATTTACTCGTTTGCGTGGATCAATTTAGTAGGTGGGTGGAAGCTTTTCCAACTAAAACTGAAAAAGCGAAAGAAGTGATAAAGTGGTTGACAAAGGAGTTGATCCCCAGATTTGGAGTCCCTTCAGTGATCAGATCAGATAATGGAACCCATTTTGCAAACAGGGAGTTAAGGGAAGTTGAGAAATTGTTTGGCATTCGACATAAGTTTGGGGCTGTTTTTCATCCTTCATCACAGGGTTTGGTTGAACGTGCTAACCGTACTCTTAAAGAGGGGTTGGCAAAGGTTTGTGCAGACACAAAATTGAAATGGCCTGATGCCCTACCTATAGTGCTGTTCAACTTAAGGTCAACTCCAAATACTACCCTGAATGTCAGCCCTCATGAGATACTTACAGGAAGGAAGATGCCATGTCCTTTCACTCATCCGTTGCCGTCAGAAAGTACTATGTTACAATTACAACATTATGACATATCAGAGTACTTGAAGAGGCTTAATAATACTGTAATGAGTATTTCTCAACAGATTCAATTGATCCAGACTGCAGAGGGAGAACAACACTGTGCCCACGTGGATACAGGTGACTGGATTCTCAGAAAGCAGGTACGAAAGGACTTGGCTGAGCTGAGCACATCTGAAGAGCTGAGCACATCCGAAGGGCTGAGCGTGTCTGGAGAGCTGGGTGCATCTAAGGAACTGTGTGAGCCATCTGTACACAGTGACACTGCAGCTCCACCTTCAACTGAGAGCTTCGATCCACCGGTTCCAAGACCCCGATACAACTTGAGGAGAAAATCAGAACAGACTTAAAATAACATTACATAAAAAGGGGACGTTGTTTGTTGTACATAATTGTTACAGGAAGAATGAATTTCCTAGCGGTGAGGTTAAGTGTGGTAACCACTTTTGGAATTATTTTGATTACAGGACTCACTCTGTGGGTTGCAACGACAGCTAAGACAGGCTCCCCTGAAGTTGTTCACGACAATGTCAACAGATCTTGTGATGAGGACCCTAACTTCTTGCTCAGCAGAGGGGAAGATGGAACAGAGGTTGCAGAGGTTCAGATTCAGGTACACCCAGACTCTGACATTAGCAGATCAAAGAGATCCATGATAGTTAATTTCCTACAGTTTAACTTCACAGTTGGGGTGACTGCATCTGTTAAATTTGACCTTTGCTCTGTGATGTACTGTGGTGCGAGGCAGGAGTCATTTATTTGGGCAGTGAAGTATATTTGTGTGACTTATGGGCATGACATGAATTGCGGGGACTGGAATAATGTGTTGTGTAATTCAGGGCCTGCTGATTGGGGTTACAGACCAGAAAAAGCGAGAAGAGGGAAGTATCCGTTACAGGAACGCTTGTCAATCATACAAGATCATACTAAAAGCACCAGGTGTCTAGCACAAAATACATGTAATTCTTTGATTTTGACTTTAAAGAATCCTCAGAGGCAGGATAGTGACACTTATATACTGGGAGTTCATGTTTCTGGCAAAGATCCAACGAGTCCGTTCAGGATAAATGTGGTTCAGAGAGAGGAAAGTCAGATTGAATCAGATCAAGAGGTGTCTTATATGACAGATGTGACATATGAAGAAAAGTTGGCTTTGGAGACAGGTTTCACACAGCAAAATTACTGGATAGAGTATGTTGAAAATGCAGCAGAACAAGTGAAGTATAAGGATTGCGTTGTTTGTGCGAAGGCCAGGCCAGCGTTATTAATGATGACATCACCTCTTTCAAATGATTCATGTTTTCACTGCATGTTGGAACTACATATGAAGGAAAATCCCACTGATAGTATATACTGTATATATATATATCCATCCATCCAATTTCGTCC
>JBBPBX010079792.1:0-16313 GCA_038048925.1 Garcialebias charrua
ACAGATTTCCTGGTGTTCTGGACCAGCGCTCCCTGTTTTTATTTTATTTTTTAGAACTGTTTATCAACATATAAACACAGAACACTGTTGCGACTGCAGCCAGAGCCAGCTGCCGGCTCGTGCCTTTTTTCCCCACCCGACCTGTCAATCAATTCAGTAGTAGCGACCGTGAAGCATCAGAGATCCGTCCCCCGAAGGCCAGAGGCGGACGAAAGGGCGATCAAAGCCCAAGACCCCAAGAAGGACCCCGAGCTCAGAGTCCCCAGGGCCACCCGAACAGGATGAGCCACTCACCCTCTCCTCAGATCTGACCAAGGGGGAGAACCGGACGAGCTCCACCAGCGACTACACACAATGACCCCCAGGGAGGCCAACAGCGACAAACCCACAGGCCCCCGCCGGAGCCCGTTGCAAGAGCCCGCTGCACTGACGTAGCCCCAGGCCCGGGCACCGAGGCCCAGGCACCGGGGACGCCCACCCCTCAGGCCCAGACCCGATAGGACCAGAGGACCCGAGCCCCACCAGGCAGCCACCAGGCCGAGCCGACACACGCCCAAGCGCCCAACCCCTGAAAGCGACAACAAGGGCCCCCAGCACGCCCGCAGGCAAAAGGACACCCACCCGGGGGCCACGTGGTAGGAGCGCGACACCAAGTAGCCTCAGATATAACAGAGAGGGGGCAGTCCAAATCCCAGCCTGACAATTAGAAATTCATACACAGACACACTCACTCAGACCCACCCTCATCCTCACTCACACAAAGACAAACAATAACGAGACATTCCATTCATAATCCTGATGCACCCTCTATACCCCCTAGGTCCAAGAGTTGAGTGGAGTTTTTTCATGGAGTTTTCATGGAGTTTTTTAACCTGGGCTCACACCTGCCTGCATGCAGATGCAGTGATGTTTATTATCAGTCACAGTTCATGACTGCTGATGTTACTGATCTGTTCATCATGAGGAAGTGTTGACCTGCTCTGCTCATGGTTACACTGTTACAGCTTGTAACCTTCGCTGTTTCTATTCACAGCAGCAGGTCTGTTATCTCAGCCTTTTCTCTCACCAGAGATCATTCGTTTCTCTGGTGCGCTACTGCGCATGGAGCGCGTAATTACGCACACAGAAGGCTGAGTGATGAAATGTGTTTGTGCGAGCAGATGCTTCGTGTTGGTGTCTGGATGGACCCACTGAGGCATAGACTACATCCTGCTCCGCCTTTAACCCAATAGCAAAGGCCTTAAAGGGCGGGGCTTATACAAAATAGAACGTTGGTTACGTATTGTAACCCCAGATTCTATGAGTATAAGTGCAACCCTTTAAGCCCTGGGCCTCACTGGTTCCTAAATGGCTGAAGAAAAAAGCTATTTGGGAGCTGATTTTCCCATGTCACCATAATTTATACGGAGGGGTGGGCCCACACAGCAGGTGGGCGTGGACTAAAGTTTTTCAGTGCGCTCTGAAGTGCGGGGGATACCCAATAGCGAAGGCCTTAAAGGGTTGCGCTTATACTCATAGAATCTGGGGTTACAATACGTGACCAACGTTTCTCTCCTTGAAGCACAAACATATCTTCACCTTCCCATCTTTCTTGAAACAGCCTTCATCTGCATCAGTTTTTCTCTTCCTGGACATTTTGGGATCATTGTTATTTCTCAATTCCACTTGGTCAGAAAATGATACTGATGTGGAAAAACTGCAGTATTGTGGGATGCTGTTACTTCACGGTAACATAATCGGCATGCTTTGTGGGAAATGTAGTTTGTTGTCAGTGCACCCTTTTGACTTATTTATTATACGACATTCAGACCTTTTAATCTCTCCCGGGCCACATAAAATGACGTGGCGGGCCACATCTGGCCCGCGGGCCTTAAGATTGACACGTGTGGACTACTGTATTCTTCCATTAACTTTCTGTTGTCTGATTTTCTTTCCATAGATAATGCAGAGCATTTGTGTTCTTCAGTATCTCTCTCCTGTCTTCTCAACCACAGTCTGCTTACAGCAGATGGCCATGCGTCCTGGTTCTGGTTCTGCTGGAGGTTTCCTCCAGTTACAAGGAAGTAGTTTTTCTTGTGTGTATGTATTGGTAGAAGGATGTAATAAATGCCAGGAAAAAGACAAAGAGGAGATATATGGTGCAGTTAGAGAGGACATGGAGGTAGTTGGAGTGAGGACAGAGGATGCAGAGGACAGAGAGAGGTGGAGGAGGATGACTCGCTGTGGAGACCTCTGAAGAGGGAAAAGCTGAAAGAAGAAGAAGACAAGGACGTTGTTTTTCTTCACTGTCGCCCACTGCTCTGCGCATGAACCGACTGGACGATTGCTGACAAAAATTTAAAACAAAAATGAGTGATTTAATATTAAAAGTATGTCAGCTCCTTTCACACCAAATTTTAGCTCATTATCTGCAGTTATGACTGAGTTATAGCTTTTTTTCAATTTGCAGGCACCATTACACGATCACCCCCCACTTTTCAGGGCAGTGGGCGACAATAAATTGACTGAAATAAAATAATTCAATGTGAGCACATTTTCCTGCATGCATAAGAATTTTTAAAGATTGTAGCTTCATATATGCTGCAGCAGTGACCCAGTTATTCCTCTGCTCTGGGAGTCTGTGTCCTGCTCAAAGGTAGCTTGGCAGTGGAAGGTATGCTGAAATTCTAAAAACTGTTTCACCTGCTAGATAAATCACTTTTCACAGCATCTACCTGGCTTCAGTAACAGAAGACAATTACCAGTAAAGTGACATTGAACTGTTATCAATACAGCTGTCTATCATAGAATACTCAGATGCAGGATGAAGAATTAATCAACACCTGCAGCTGAGCACGCCATGAACATGTAATAAGAGCAGCAAAGTGTAAATGAGGGAGATAATGGACATCTGCATGTCTGAAGGGACTGCTGTTCAAACAGCTGTGCAGCTTTTGCACCGATGCAGACATGTTGCACAAGTTTTCATAAACACAACATGAATGCACACAAATCCCCAAGGATGGTTAGGAGCTAAATTTATCAGTAGATGTTTGAGTTTTAGTCTTACCACATTTAATGAGCCATTTTATAATTCACTTCATGTGCTAAGATTAACTGAATGCCAAGACTTGTGTCGCAGAGTTATTTTACAACAGCATCAAAATGCTAAATGTTCAGAACATATCAGCAGTCCACAGCTCAATGTGTGTGTGATTGTGTTCTCAGTGCTGTCAACAGGAAGCCCATTATTCCTCAGCTTTGTAAATGTTTGTTGATGCTTTGTTCAATCTTAATGAATTATGGAGTCTCTTTGTTTTTACCTAAAAACAAAGCATGATATATGCTACAATAAAGTCACTTAGCACTTTGCCCTTTTCTACTTCCTGTCCCCTGAGATTGCTGGGTAAACAAAAAGGCAAGGCTGGAAATAGTCAAACAAAATTGTATCGAAATGCACATGAAATTACAGCATACCAACTCTCTTGCTTCCATTTAAATGTTTAGTGTCGTCGGTTTATGAAACCTCCTCAAAAATCAGTAAATACATTTTAATACAGCTATTTCCCAGTACCTATCTGGTAAAATGCCTGATACTTACCAGGAAAGTATTTTATTTTATTTATTTTTATTTTATTTATAAAATGTGTTCATTTTAAAATACAATACAAAACAATCCCATAAACGATAATAATACAAAATATAAAATGAAAGGTAGCAGAGAGAAGAAAAAAATCTTATTATATCTGCACCTTTATTCAAACAATTAGTTCAAACAATAATAATCAACAGTAACAGAACAAAATGAATAACTCTTTCTAATTTTTCTAACTCTAATACATTACACATTAAAGGTGCTATATGTAAGTTTTCTAACAATATATTTTTAACATATTTCTTCACTCTGTCACTATCTCCTGACAGACTGATGTTAGACAAGTAATCTCTGAAAAAAACTATAGTCCCCTTGCTTCTCTAAAAGCATTTTTAAAAACCCACAGTGACCCACCGTTAACCAGCCAATAAAAACAGAGCTTCTCACTTCTCACGCCCCTAACCCCCGCCCCCGCCTGTCCCAGCCCCAGCGGCCGCGCACGTTCTCGTTCAAAGGATTGCAAAGCGATGCAAACTGTTTTGTATGTGATACAAATGTATTAAATTCCCCCTCTTCATTCTTGATCTGGACTTTCCTTTTGTTTTTTTGCCAAAAGTCAAGTGATCGCTTCCTCCTCCGCTGACTCCATGACTGAAATTATGAAGAAATGAATGAATTTGTCACGAGCAAATTAAACTCGGGTTCAACGTGGCTGCGCGAGGCTCTGCAGATTTCATGGTGTTCTAGTGTGTGTAAGGATGGCTCCTGTTGGTCTTGTCTTGATGTTTATTTTGTTCTTGTTTAGTCTTAATGTTTATTTTAGGTCCCCTTCTGGTGTAGTCTTAGTTCATGTCTATTTTAGTTCCCCGTCTAGTTCAGTCAGTCTTCATGTTTAGTCAGTCAGTCTTCATATTTAGTCTTCATGTTTATTCTCGTTTAGTCTTTAGTGTAGTCTTAGTTCATGTCTATTTCAGTTCCCCGTCTAGTTCAGTCAGTCTTCATGTTTAGTCAGTCAGTCTTCATATTTAGTCTTCATGTTTATTCTCGTTTAGTCTTCAGTGTATTGTAGTCATGTATTTAGTTTCTGTCACCCTGTTCACCTTCCACCTTCCACGTTTCAGAGTTAGCTTTGTCTGTTAATTGCTCCCAGGTGTGTGTCGTTACTTCCTGTCTTGTCTGTGTGTATATATACTCTGTCTGCAGTCAGTTTTTTGTCGGGTCATTCGTCCATTTCCCCTGGTGTGTCGTGATGTGTATCTGCTGCGCTTCAGCTCCCTGGTCTGTGAGTACGTCTCTTTAGTTTTGAGTTCTAGTAATCCAGCCACAGTTTGAGCTTCAAAGCCACAGTTTTAGTTTAGTCCGGAGTTTATGTTTCATGTTCTACTGCCACGTCAGTATGTTTATTTGTCTCATTAAAGTTTATTTGATTCTCACTCGTGCCTCTGAGAGTCTGCTGTCTGCAACATTGGACTCATTTCCTCACACACCCCGCCAATCATGACAGAATATGACCCGACCATTCCTGAGTCCAGCAGACAGATAAATACAGATTCTCATCAGAGGCAGAAGATGACGGCAGGAGCAGCCGTCATACACGTGAGCGGCGTGAGCTACCACGTACCTGCGCACGAAGAACTTCCGTCTCCGCTCTTGGTTGAGGAACGAGCAAGAGGAAGACGCGGAAATGGCCGCTCCACACGGTTTTCCTCCTTCCCTCCTGTGCGAGCCATTTCCCTGTGGGAAGCGTCCGAAGACGAATCAGGCCCAGAGTCCGGTTCCGATCCAGTTTCTGAAACACGGCGTCGCCGAAGGAGGCGGCGACCGGCAAAGACACACGTTTCCGGGTCTCAGCCCGGTTCCCCCTCCGTTTCTCCCACGCTGTCTGAAGAGCCTGGGGGGATTTCGCTGGGGGAGGGGTGCCCTCGCTCTGTGACGTCTCGGGTGGGACGTGCTTTGAGGGGGGGTTGTCCCCACAACGCGTCTGCAGGGGACACGGAGTCCCCTGCACGACGCACAACCGAGAGGAAGCCTCCTCGCATAATGCTGCCTAATCACTCATCGACCACAGGGGTCGCTGTGATAGAAAGATCGGAGGAGGCCACACACATTCTACAGCAGATAGAAAGACTGTTTAACGCTGCTGTCAATAACCTGGACCCACATTATAAATATAAGACTTATTCCATTATCGAACACATAATCAATAAAAGTACTTGTTTAATATCCAACCCAGGCCTCACTCAGATGTTGACATTGACTAAAGCTCTGAAAGATGAAGCATGTGTTTTAAAGTGTGCTTTCACTCCAGCCTCAACAGAGGGCGCTGACGCTGCATGCTTTGCAGCAACAGAGGGCACTATTCCCAGGACTCCTGTTGAAGGTGCTGACGTCCCTGCACCAACAGAGGGTGCTGAGGTTCCAGCACTGACAGAGGATGTTGCACCACTGGCATCCGTGGAGGGTGCAGATATTCCTCCAGTATCATCAGAGGGCGTTGTAGCCATGTCTCCAGAGGGCATACGGATTACAGCCGACTCCTCTACATCATCCACAGAGGGTCCTGCCTCCGCATCTGTCCTGCCTGTGGCACCAGAGGGTGCTGTCGCCCTGCCGGCTCCAGAGGGCGCTGCCCTGCCGGCTCCAGAGGGCGCTGCCCTGCCGGCTCCAGAGGGCGCTGCCCTGCCGGCTCCAGAGGGCGCTGCCCTGCCGGCTCCAGAGGGCGTTGCCTCCACGTCTACAGAGGGTCTCCGCACCGCAGACACCTCTACGTCTTCGGAGGGTCCCGAGGGGTCTCAGGAGAGAGCCCCTCCAGTTTCCTGTCCAGAGGGGTCTCGGGAGAGCCCTCCAGTTTCCTGTCCAGAGAGGTCTCGGGAGAGAGCCCCTCCAGTTTCCTGTCCAGAGGGGTCTCGGGAGAGAGCCCCTCCAGTTTCCTGTCCAGAGGGGTCTCGGGAGAGAGCCCCTCCAGTTTCCTGTCCAGAGGGGTCTCGGGAGAGAGCCCCTCCAGTTTCCTGTCCAGAGGGATCTCGGGAGAGAGCCCCTCCAGTTTCCTGTCCAGAGGGGTCTCGGGAGAGATCCCCTCCAGTTACCAGTCCAGAGGGCGCCATGCCTCCAGCATCCGCAGAAGGTGTCATGCCTCCGGCATCCGCAGAGGGTGCCATGCCTACAGCATCCGCAGAGGGTGCCATCCACATCTTCTGTTGCCCTGAGGCTCTGCCTCCGGCTCCAGGGGGCGCTGCCCCGCCGTCTCCGGCTCCAGGGGGCGCTGCCCCGCCGTCTCCGGCTCCAGGGGGCGCTGCCCCGCCGTCTCCGGCTCCAGGGGGCGCTGCCCCGCCGTCTCCGGCTCCAGGGGGCGCTGCCCCGCCGTCTCCGGCTCCAGGGGGCGCTGCCCCGCCGTCTCCGGCTCCAGGGGGCGCTGCCCCGCCGTCTCCGGCTCCAGGGGGCGCTGCCCCGCCGTCTCCGGCTCCAGGGGGCGCTGCCCCGCCGTCTCCGGCTCCAGGGGGCGCTGCCCCGCCGTCTCCGGCTCCAGGGGGCGCTGCCCCGCCGTCTCCGGCTCCAGGGGGCGCTGCCCCGCCGTCTCCGGCTCCAGGGGGCGCTGCCCCGCCGTCTCCGGCTCCAGGGGGCGCTGCCCCGCCGTCTCCGGCTCCAGGGGGCGCTGCCCCGCCGTCTCCGGCTCCAGGGGGCGCTGCCCCGTCGTCTCCGGCTCTAGGGGGCGCTGCGACCGAAGCTCTCTGCTGTCTAGCGTCTCTAGACGCCTCCACGTCTACGGAGGGTCCCAGCTCTGCAGACGCCTCCACCTCTACAGAGGGTCCCAGCACTGCAGACGCCTCCACCTCTACAGGGGGTCCGCGCACCGCTGACGTTTCCACGTTTACGGAAGGTTTCCACGTCGATGACGTCTCCACGCCAGACGTCTCCACGCCAGACGTCTCCACGCCAGACGTCTCCACGCCAGACGTCTCCACGCCAGACGTCTCCACGCCAGACGTCTCCACGCCAGACGTCTCCTCGCCAGACGTCTCCTCGCCAGACGTCTCCTCGCCAGACGTCTCCTCGCCAGACGTCTCCTCGCCAGACGTCTCCTCGCCAGACGTCTCCTCGCCAGACGTCTCCTCGCCAGACGTCTCCTCGCCAGACGTCTCCTCGCCAGACGTCTCCTCGCCAGACGTCTCCTCGCCAGACGTCTCCTCGCCAGACGTCTCCTCGCCAGACGTCTCCTCGCCAGACGTCTCCTCGCCAGACGTCTCCTCGCCAGACGTCTCCACGCCAGACGTCTCCACGCCAGACGTCTCCACGCCAGACGTCTCCACGCCAGACGTCTCCACGCCAGACGTCTCCACGCCAGACGTCTCCACGCCAGACGTCTCCACGCCAGACGTCTCCACGCCAGACGTCTCCACGCCAGACGTCTCCACGCCTGACGTCTCGTCTCTCGTTGTCTCTTCGCCTGTTGACGCCTCGACGCTTGAGGTCTCGACGCTCGTGGTCTCTTCGCCTGTTGACGCCTCGACGCTTGGGGTCTCGACGCTCGTGGTCTCTTCGCCTGTTGACGCCTCGACGCTTGGGGTCTCGACGCTCGTGGTCTCTACGCCTGTTGACGCCTCGACGCTTGGGGTCTCGACGCTCGTGGTCTCTACGCTCGAGGTCTCTACGCTCGATGACGTTCTTTCACCATGTGCCCCGGCCGACGATGTCCTTGCCGCCGTTGTTCCTGCCCTTGGTGTTGAACGGCTTCACGGTCGCCCGCCTGAAATGGTCCTGCACGTTGGGCAGCACCCGGGTCGTCCGCCGGATGGGGTCCTACGCGACGGACTGTCTCCCGGTCGTCCACCTGAGGGGTCTTTGGCTGCTGTCGACTACCTGGCCACGATGCTTGGTTCTGTTTTGAGTTTCTAGTTTGTGCTGGGTTTGGTCGGGATTTGGTCTTCGCTGAGTTACTAGTTTGGTTTTGTCCTTTGTGGCTCTCACTGTCTTTTCTGGTTTTGGCCTTGTGTTTCATTATTGTCCCGCGCCCTGTTGTGTTTTGTTCCCTGTCCGTGTGTTTCCTTCGTGCCCGCCGTTCCTTGCGGTTTCCTCCCTTCGCCTGCCTTGGATTTTTTGGGGGGGGTTCTTGGGGTCACCTGGGGGTGTCCTTGAGGGGGGTACTGTAAGGATGGCTCCTGTTGGTCTTGTCTTGATGTTTATTTTGTTATTGTTTAGTCTTAATGTTTATTTTAGGTCCCCTTCTGGTGTAGTCTTAGTTCATGTCTATTTTAGTTCCCCGTCTAGTTCAGTCAGTCTTCATGTTTAGTCAGTCAGTCTTCATATTTAGTCTTCATGTTTATTCTCGTTTAGTCTTTAGTGTAGTCTTAGTTCATGTCTATTTCAGTTCCCCGTCTAGTTCAGTCAGTCTTCATGTTTAGTCAGTCAGTCTTCATATTTAGTCTTCATGTTTATTCTCGTTTAGTCTTCAGTGTATTGTAGTCATGTATTTAGTTTCTGTCACCCTGTTCACCTTCCACCTTCCACGTTTCAGAGTTAGCTTTGTCTGTTAATTGCTCCCAGGTGTGTGTCGTTACTTCCTGTCTTGTCTGTGTGTATATATACTCTGTCTGCAGTCAGTTTTTTGTCGGGTCATTCGTCCATTTCCCCTGGTGTGTCGTGATGTGTATCTGCTGCGCTTCAGCTCCCTGGTCTGTGAGTACGTCTCTTTAGTTTTGAGTTCTAGTAATCCAGCCACAGTTTGAGCTTCAAAGCCACAGTTTTAGTTTAGTCCGGAGTTTATGTTTCATGTTCTACTGCCACGTCAGTATGTTTATTTGTCTCATTAAAGTTTATTTGATTCTCACTCGTGCCTCTGAGTGTCTGCTGTCTGCAACATTGGACTCATTTCCTCACACACCCCGCCAATCATGACAGTGTGCTGGACCAGCGCTCCTTGTTTTTATTTTATTTTTTAGAACGTTTTATTAACATATAAACACAGAAAATCGCAGCGGCTGCGACAGGACATGTAGTGGAGGTGGAGCTATGGTAGGCTGAGCTGCAGTTCAGCGAGAGCAAGGGGGAGCAGAGCCATATATGGCTCTGAGGGGGAGGGACCAGAATGCGTCCTGCGTTCTACAAAAACTTACAGACTGCACCTTTAAGCTACTTCTTTTTTTTTAACAATTCAGTTTTGATCATTTTCTTGAATGTAAACATTGACTTGGCATTTTTAACATCACTCTCCAAACCATTCCATAATCCAATTCCCTGGATTGAGGTAGAACGTCCCTTCAAACTAGTTCTGTATTTTGATTTTACAAATATCTCTGTCCCCTTAAGATTATAACAACTTTGTCTTTTAACAAAATGCATTTGGATATTTAAAGGTAATGTGTTATTCGAGCCCTATACATAACTGATAAAATACTATAATCTACCAAATCATGGAACTTCAATAACTTCAGTTGATAAAATAATGTGCTTGATGGATGACGGTAATTCTTACAGCTCTTTTCTGTAAAACTAAAACAGACTTTGTAATTGTTTTACACACTTTCCCCCAAACATCAATACAATAGATTAAGTGTAGAACAATAATTGTGTTACAGTATATAACAAATACAGAGCTTTATCATTTAATAAGTCTCTGACTTTGTACAGTACTGTGATAGATTTAGCTATTTTTATTCTTACTGAATTTATGTGATGTTTCCATGTCAGTTTGTCATCAATGATAAGACCCAAAAACTTCACCTCACTCACTCTACAAATCTCAACACCCTCAATTTTAAATGGAACATCAACAGTTCTTTCTTTATTACTGAATATCATGTAATTAGTTTTATCTAGATTTAATGATAATTTATTAAGTTTAAACCAAGTTTGTATTTTGACGAATTCTGTCTTCATCAACTCCAACATCTGTTCTATATCTTTACCCAAACAAAAAAATGTGGTATTGTCTGCAAAAAGGACACATTTAAGGAGTCCTGACACATTTACTAAGCCATTCACATATAAAATAAATAACTTTGGTCCGAGTACAGAGCCTTGAGGAACTCCACATGTGATATTGCAGAGGTCAGATCTTACACCATTTATTTGTACAAACTTTTTCCTGTCTTTCAAACAGCTAGATACCTAGCTAGAAAATACAGTGCCTACAAAATGTTCACCCCCTGGACATTTTTATTTTTTATTGCTGTCATGAGTTAATAATCACTTGTTGTTAAGTTGGCTATTGTTACAACCAAATATTTTTTTAAACGTCTCCAATCTCTAAGTAAAATCTAATTTTTACAGAATAACATCAATTACATAAAAACATGTAATGAAAAATAAGTTATCATAATCATCATTAAGAAATGGAAGGATTATGGAACATGTGAACATCTACCAAGAGCAGGCTGTCCTCACTAAATGAGTGACCATACAAGAAGAAGAATAGTGAGATAGACCACCAGGACACCTGTGAGCACAATGTTCTTCATCAGTCTAAGCTTCATGGGGAAGTGGCAAAGAGAAAGATACTGTTGAAGAACACTCAGATTTAAGCTCAAGTCTCTAGCACGGGGGTTTGCTCTGCTGGAGAGAGAAAAGCTTTGCCGAGTAAGTAAGTAAGTAAATTTTATTTATATAGCACTTTTCATGGATAAAATGTACTGGTGTAATGTGAGACCTTCTATTAGTTCCTGTTAAAAGCCTCGCAGCAGCGTTCTGGACCAACTGGAGACAAGCAACAGCAGACTTATTAAAACAAGTCAAAGGGGAATTACAATAATCTAAACGAGAAGAGATAAAAACATGAATAATCATCTCCAGGTCAGATTTGGATAACATTGCCCTCAGTTTAGAAATGTTCCTCAGATGATAAAAGCAGTTTTTTACCAGAAGCTTTGAATGTTTGTCCAAAGACATTGACTGGTCGAACTGAACACCAAGGTTTCTGAGGCTCGGCTGAGAAGAGGAGCCCAGAGAACCGAGATGCTGTTTGATGCGAGGAACTTTCTGTTCAGGGGCAATGATCAGTGTTTCCGTCTTGGTAGAATTTAACTGAAGGCAGTTGTTGGCTAACCACACCTTAATATGGGACACACAGTTTACTAATTCAGATAACTTGTGTAATTCAAAGTCAAAGTAAACTTTATTGTCAAAACTGCAATATGTACAGGACATACACAGAATTGGAATTGCATTTCTATCTCAGTCCCTTCGGTGCAACAGTAACCATTTAAACACTAAAACACTAAAACATTTAATAAACATAAGCATAAAATGAAATAATAAAAGTGTAATACTGTCCTGAGTTTTTGCATAGTAGTATAAAAGTATAAAAAGATACACCAACACTAAAACATTTAATAAACATAAGCATAAAATGAAATAATAAAAGTGTAATACTGTCCTGAGTTTCTGAGTCATAAAAGGAGCAGTACAGTAGGATATCATCAGCATAGAGATAGTAAGACACATTACTGAAACTATTAATAATCTTTCCAAGGGGGGTGATGTATAGAAGGAACAGAATAGGACCCAAGACTGAACCCTGAGGTACACCATACAGTAACGGAGTGGTCTTAGACTGTGTGTTGTTCACAACTGTGTGTTGTTCACAAACATTGAAAATGTTCTGTTGTTCAGATAAGAGGAAAACCACTTGAGAACAGTTCCAGAAAATCCTAACTCGTGTTGCAGTCGATGTATCAGAATTTGGTGGTCGACTGTGTCAAAAGCTGAAGATAAATCCAATAAAATCAAAACACTGCTCTGACCAGAGTCTGCAGCCATCAAAATGTCATTAGATACTTTTAATAAGGCAGTTTCAGTGGAGTGCATTTTGCGGAAACCAGATTGAAACTTGTCCAGAATATTATTACTTTGCAGGAAAGTATTCAATTGCGCAGTAACTAACTTCTCTAAAATTTTGGCAAGAAAAGGCGTGGCGTAGTGGTAATGGCAGTCGTCCCCCGATCGGAAGGTTGGCGGTTCGAATCCCGGTTCCCCACACCATGTGTTGTTGTGTCCTTGGGCAAGACACTTAACCCCGAGTTGCTCCCGGTAGGACTGGAAAGCACCTTGCATGGTAGTCTGCCGCTACCAGTGTATGAATGTGTGTAGCATTCAAAGTGTGTAGCGCTTTGAGATTTTCACTAATGAAAAGCACGTTATAAATTGAATTCATTATTATTATTATTATTATTATTTTGATATTGGCCTGTAGTTGCAGAGCTCAGTGGGGTCCAAATTGGGCTTTTTAAAGATCGGATTTAAAAACGTTTGTTCCAAAAAACATGGAACTGACCCTGTAGAAAGAGAAATGTTAATTAATGTTGCCACATGGGGGCTGACAATATCAGACACCTTTAAAAACAGTGACGCGGTGACAATATCTAGCACACAGGAAGAAGGTTTGATCTCTTTTAGAACAACCTTCACGTCCTCTAAAGTGACTGGTGTAAATGAGAACCAGGAGCTCACTGTAGGCACTGAACTGAGGGTGACATCAAGAGCTGATTTAACATTTGCCCTGATGTTGTCAACCTTTTCCACAAAATAGTTTAAAAATATGTTACAGTCATCTAATGTGAATACAGGCACAAGAGGGAGTGAAGGTGAAACCATATTATTAATGATATCAAACAAAACTTTTGGATTTTTCTTATTTATACTTACAAGATTAGAAAAATAAGCTGACCTCGCCTGTTTAATCATTTCATTTCAGAGAGTGGTGAAGGCTGCACAGAAGACTGGTGGAGTCAGCCTCCCCACCATCACTGACATCTACACCTCCAGATGCAGGAAGATGGCCACCTGCATCATGAAGGACCCCACTCACACAGCACACACACTTTTTGCCCCACTCCTCTCAGGCAGAACTGAGGAACAGCTTCTACCCTGAAGCTGTCAGACTCTTAAATTCCCAACCAAGAAAATCACTGTAACAACACTGTAATTGGTGATATGTCACTCTATCTGTGCTGCTGATTATTCATACTGCTGATTTCTTACCCAGAAGCTACTACCATATAGTCATACCCATCTGGCCACAACAGACTGTTGTGGACTGTTCAGGCTGTTGTTTAATACACTGTATTATATTATATTGTTATTGTTTAGTGTATATCTTAGATCCTTGTGTACTGTTTCTTTTTTATATATAGTTTATATTTTTGCTATTTTTGCGTCTAACTGAGACCTGGAGTACATTATTTTGTTCCACCTCATGTACCACATGTGATGTGAATGACAATAAAGTATCCTTGCACCTTACCTAAACAACCTAAACAGACTCTAAACAGTTTAGCAAATATGCACATTTTAATTTGCACAAGTACCGGTAGGAATATTCTGCCAGAAAAATACATTTCTGTGGTTCTACCACAATATTTTATTTATTTTATTTTGTGCACTGTACATCTGAAATAAACGTCAAAAAATGGGTGGGTTATTCTTAAAAAAAACTACCAGGAAATATATATATATTTTCACTAATATGTAAATATTTTCCTGATAAATTGTCCACATAAAGAAGAACCTTCTCATTTTAGTCAGAGTCAGAGTCAGAGAGTCTTTATTGTCATTTGCACCGCATGTAGTACATGTGATGAAATGAGATTATGTACACAGGGTCCCAGTTACATCCAACAACAAAATGTAAGAGAAAAACAGTAATAACATCTAGGATATGAACTAAGAAAAACATCCAACTAGAAATACACTAAGCCCCTAGAGTAATAGAAAAACATCATTACAAACAGCAGCACGAACATTAGTCTAGGGACCATTAGGGACCATGAGGAGGGATAAATGATCAGAAGCCCCGAGCGGTGGGCGTGGCTTCGCTGTGTACGCGCCTCTTACATTTGTGTAGACGTGATCGAGGGTGTTACTCCCTCGTATTGCTATGGATACGTGTTGATTAAAGGTAGGGAGACAGTCCTTTAAATTCACGTGGTTGAAGTCACCTAAAACAATGCAGAGCCCCTCTGGGTATTTACACTGCAGCGAGCTGATTAAGTCATGAATTTCTTCCAGGGCGACATTAGCATTAGCATCAGGAGCGATGTAGATAACTGTTATAAGGATCACTGAATAGTTGCGGGGTAGATAATGGGGACGGCACCTCACTGTGATCAGCTCCACAGCAACTGAGCAAAGGCTTTTGATAACAGTACAGTTTGAGCACCAGTTCGTACTCACGTACACACAGACACCGCCGCCTCGTGTTTTCCCCGTAGTCTCTGTGCAGCGATCCGCTCTGAAAAAGAGTCTGTCATCCAGTTCATACACAGAGTCCGGCGTTTCCTTAGAAATCCACGTTTCCGTGAGGCAAAGCACAGAGCACTTCTTCATTTCCTCCGACGTTGTCACTCTCAGACGAAGCAAATCCATTTTGCTGTCCAGCGAGCGGACGTTAGACAGAAAAAGAGCCGGCATCGGGGGTCTCCCGGTTTTAGCGTCAGCCCTCAGTCTCACCATAATCCCCGCCCGGCAGCCTCGCTTCTGACGCCGGGAGCACCGCTTCCTTTTCTTTTCACCGGAGCGTGAGCCGGAGCACCTCCGCTGTAGCTTCCAGGTGGAAGACTTCAAAAGCCGCATCCTGCCGAGCGTAGATTTGAGTTTGTTGCTGATTTCAGCTGTTCCCTGTGGCAAATCCGCTCCAATTCTCAACAGTTCAGTTCGGCTATAATTCACCCGCATAAAACGTGCAGAGTCAGGTACAGAATCACTATTAAAACTACTAAAAGCTAGAGATGAACTGGGAGCCCATGAAGCTGCTGCCGGTCGGAGCGCGGCCATCTTGAACACACATTTTAGGTGGTTTATTTTAACTTTACAGTAAAAAAAAAAAAAGATTTAATAATAATTTTTTGGGAATCCAATAATGTTATTAAAAATAGGGGCAGATATAATAAGATTTCATCTTCTTTCTGCTCCCTTCATTTTATCCTACTTGTAATCTTGTATCTGATGAAACTGTCTTGTATTGTTCTTTTAAAATGAATGAATAAACATCAAATCAAATCAAATCAAATCAAAAATACCAAGTTACAAAAGTGTATTTTTCCAATATAGCTCAGTAAATCTGTGAATGCTTAGATGCCAAAATTTCCTCCAAGCCTTGAACTAAGCATTGTACAAAGTAATTCTGGAGCGGTAGGAACGTCTCAACAGTCACATTCACTGGCGAGCTGATCCGTGTGCTCGTGTTGACAGATTTGTCCACAACAGGTGATTTGTACATGTGCATTTGACAAGTTGTATGCACAGAATATTCCTACTTGTGCAATTTGAAATGTGCACATTTGAAAAACTGTTTATGCATTTATGAATTTTTGTAGTACACATTTGTAAAACTTGTTTTCTGCCTGTTTACTGTATCTTGTTTTACGCTTGTGTGACTACTTCTGAAACTCATTTATCTTCATATAAGTGAAAGTCAGAGACTCTCTGAAAGCAAGCATGAAGCATACGTAAGTAGAACATAAAAGCATCCCTCTAGATGAAGACATTAGGAGCTACAAGGATGCAGACATTGGTGAGAGCATAATGCCCATGAGATTGTAGCTTATCGTAGTAGTAGCACATGGAAGAAACTCAGCGTGCACTGAGAGGTGTAACTAAGTGACCCAGACAGTGTGTGGGAACATCTGAGCTACATGAGGGTTAGAAGTTCCCAGATCATGCTGGGAAACGTGCTGAAAGTGTTTCAGAACAACAAAATGTGAATCCACCGAGGCTTCCAAGTTAAATACATGCAAGCAGAACCTGGCCA
>JBBPBX010079793.1:0-13108 GCA_038048925.1 Garcialebias charrua
GAGTTTTTTACTTCCCTGAATGAACTACAGGTGAAGCAGCGCGTGCTTTTAGTTTTTTTATTCACAGGATGAGAGCGCTGGACGTCCTCTGTCCTCCAAGCTGTCGTGGACAACAACTGTTGGTAAGATAATAAAAACGCTGTATGCTAATAAACTTTTTTGTCCTTTATTTTTCTACCTGTCTGCGTGATACTGTCTGTACAGTATTTGTTATTAATTACTATTCTTTCTCTGTTTTCCTGTGTCTGGAGCATCAGTGTCAAGATGCCAGGCAGTGCCCTGCCATGATGCCAATGTCCTGCGCCACTCAGACCTCTGTCAAAGGGCTCATCTGTTACCAAAAGTAAGGCTAATATTTACTATATTGTATTTAGTATTACAACTATTACAGCTAAGTATCTCAAAGTAGAGATGCTTAGCTGTAAAGTTTTATTTAAAATAAAATGTTTGAACCATAACTTTAAACAAATAAAAAGTTGAACACTAAATATTGGCATGTCCTTTTTTGCAGTCTGTGAGGAACATTGAAGCAAAGGACGTCCATCTCTTCATTGTTGGTGACCCTGCATACCTGCTGTTGGACTGGCTCGTCAAAGGATACCCAAGCTCTCCTCGTCTGACTCCTCAAGTCATTTAATGTTTACCTTGGCGCTGTCAGGTGGAGGTAGAGATGACCGGGTTTCTGAAGTCACAGTGGAGAGTTCTTCTAAAAAGATACTGTACTTATGTATTTGTGTTCACATGCAGTTAACATTTGTATAAAATTATAGTAAGTTGATGGCGGCTGAACAGAGTGGACGTGTTTAGTCGGGCTCCTGCCAGTATTACCTCCAAAAGGAGTATTCGGAGAGCTTTTTTGCGCTGGATGTGCAGAGATGTACAGAGAGGAGCGTTGAAAAAGCTGCGGAAATTGGACTGGAACTTGCGATCCAGAATTATGAATCTACAAGCCAACGTGTCCGTGAGTTTTTGCCGAGAGTTAGCCTAGCGTAGCTACAAACCGGGCTAATCAAAGCTAACCGAGCTAGCTCACCGTAACCGGGTGCTGTAGTTGCAGGCTTCGTAAACAAATAAACCGGAGAATACGCTGGTTATTACGAAGAAAAGCGGGCCGGCACGCTGGGGTGCTTTGTTGCAGTGAAAGAACACAACAAAACACGCTACAGTGGTAGCGCGGTGGTGGGCCAAGCGTCGTGTACGCCGCCTGGAACTTTAAGCTGGTCCGGGCACCACGAGTGAGCCGAGCGCCGTGTACGCCGCCTGGAGCGCCGTAGGAGAGCCGGAGGACCGCGGCCTGGAGTTCGAGCTAGGCTGGGAGCCGTGAGAGAGCCGGGGCCAGGCACCGCGAGTGGGCCGAACGTGAACGCCGCCTGAGAGTCGTGGGAGAACCGGAGGACCGCGGCCTGGAGTTTCGAGCTGGACGGATCGCCGTGGGAGAGCCGGGGGACCGCCGCTTGGGGCTGAGCGGGCTTCGGAGCTGGACCTGGAGCTAACTGGGCTGCATCGGTTCTGGTGGGGGTCGGAGCTGGGCCTGGAGCTACTTACTGTGCTAACTGGGCTGCATCGGTTGTGCTAACTGGCTGTGCTAACTGGGCTGCATCGGTTCTGGTGGGGGTCGGAGCTGGGCCTTGAGCCGCTGGAGCTGAGTGCGGTGCTGGCTGGACTGCGTCTGATCTAGTGAGCGGACCTCTTCAGATGGTGGATCTGATTGCTGCAGGCTGCTGAAACCGTGAGTTCTGAACTAATAACTGCTGATCTGGGTGCTGCACTGCTGGGCCACACCAATCATCTTTAGGCCTGTGAGCCTCGTGGAATGGCCACGTGGTTCAGTGAATAAACCAAAGTCCTGCTACCACTAGATCACAAACTCTGCAAGTATGACGAAAAATAAAGGACCAAAGTCACCAGTCTCTGTAAATATGAAAAATAGAGGACAAAAGTCACCAGACTCGGAGAGAAACAACTCAGATATGCAAGACTTTAGAGAATCACTCAACTTTATGAGTGGACAAATAGAAAGTTTAACAGCAAAGATGGTTTCCCAGGACAGTCTGGTTAAAGAAATAAGAGAACTGAAAGAACTGGTAACTAACAAAGACAAGATAATTGCTGATTTAGAACAAAAAATAGAGGATTTAGAACAATTTACAAAGCAAGACAACGTGGTCATCTCAGGACTTGATGTTAGTAAGTGTCGGACACATCAAAGAGCTAATAACAATGATCCAAGTGAGTATGAATCTCAGGAAGAACAAGGGACTCTGGAGGAACTTGTAGTTAATTTCTTACAGGACATGAACATGGAAATAAACTATGAGGACATTTCATTCTGTCACACCCTGCCCAATAATTCACCAAGATTCAAACCGTCAGTGGTCGTTAAGTTCATTAGCAGGAATACTAAAAACTATGTTATGCAAAATAGAAGAAATCTGAACGGAACAGACGTTTACATAAATGAACATCTTACCAAAAAAAATGGAAAAATTGCAAAAGAAGCAAGGTGGTTAAAAAACAAAGAAAAAAAATAGCATCAACATGGACTAGAAATGGATACGTCTTTATCAAAGCAAAGGAAGGGTCTCAGCCTAAAATGATAAAAGAGCTGACGGATCTGGATGAATTCAAGAGATGAAAAATTACAAATCAATGAAACAACTCACAATCAAAATGGATAAAATATACGGTGAAATGAACAAATACATTAGAACATGACAACATACGAAGACTCAGAACCTAAAATATATAATGTTGAAAATGTGATTGATGCAAATTTTTTTCCTGTAATAAATGATAGCGAATATTATAATGAAGAGCAGTTTAATGACATCAATATATCAAATGGAGTTCTCTCCATTATTCACTTTAATAGCAGAAGTATAAATGCAAACATATCCAAAATAACAGATTACTTAAAACAATTAAATAGAACTTTTACGATAATAGCGTTGTCAGAGACATGGCTTAATGATGATAACACTAGTAATATTCACATCGAGGGGTATGAATTATATCATATGAACAGAAATAATAAAAGAGGTGGTGGTGTCGCACTATTTGTCAATAATGAAATAAAATGTAAATTAAATAATGAAATGTCAATAATAGTTGATAATATTATGGAAATGATAACAATAGAAATTATAAACAAAAACGATAAAAACATAATAATAAGTTGTGTATATAGATCACCAGGAGCAAATATAGAAATATTCACTGATAAAATCTTGGAACTAATGGAGAAAAGTTTTAATAAAAATATTTTCTTGTGTGGAGACTTTAACATTGATATGGGAAATAAAACAGATTCAAATAACATAAGCACATTTATAAACTCAATGTACAGTTTAAATATGTATCCATTGATATCAAAGCCAACAAGAATTACAACTCATAGTGCTACAATAATTGATAATATTTTCACAAATATAACAAATGGGGATGTGATTGGTGGTATCTTAACGACCGACTTAAGTGATCATTTACCAGTTTTCACAATCTTTAAAAATGATCAAAATATCACAAAAGCAGACACAACGAAGAAAAAAATCATAAACACATCAAAAAAAGTTTTGGAAAAATTGAAAGAGGATCTGGATAAACAAGACTGGAATGATGTGTATGTTGATGATGCGAACAGGGCATATGATGAGTTTATGAATATCTTGGAAACCCTGTATGAAAAGAATTGTGTGCAAACAAATTACACAAAGAGAAATACGAATGATCAACCATGGATGACAAAAGGGTTAAGAAATGCATGTAAAAAAAAGAATTATTTGTATTCATGTTTCTTGAAATTGCGAAGTCAGAGCGCAGAAGAAAAATATAAAAAGTATAAAAATAAATTAGTAGGGATTATAAGGAAACATAAGAAAGAATATTATAGTAAATTATTAGATAAAACTAATGGTGATATGAAAGCAACATGGCGAGTAATGAATGGTGTACTGAAGAATCATAAAGCAAAAACTGGTATTTCAAAATATTTTGTAAAAGACAACGATGAAGTTCATGATGAAAATGAAATTGTAAATGGATTTAATCAATATTTCGTGAATGTTGGATCAAGCCTTGCAGCTAAGATACCAAAAGTAGATAAAAATATGATCCACTCAATTACAGGTTGTGCAAATAGTATTTTCCTAAATGGAACTAACAAAGAGGAAATAATGAATGTAGTAAAACATCTTACAGACAAGAGATCGAAAGACTGGGTGGACATGGATATGATGTTTGTAAAGGACATAATGAGTCATGTTATTGAGCCGTTCACATACATATGTAACTTATCATTTTCAACAGGAATTTTTCCAGATAATATGAAAGTAGCTAAGGTCGTTCCTCTTTTTAAAAATGGTGATAAATGTGTATTCAACAATTATAGACCTATATCCTTGTTACCACAGTTTTCAAAAATTCTTGAAAAACTATTTGTAAACAGACTAGACCAATTTATAGATAAACAAAATATTCTAAGCAGCAGTCAGTATGGGTTTAGATCAAAAAACTCTACATCAATGGCTCTCATGGAATTAATGGAACAAATAACTACTGCTGTCGATCAAAAACAACACTGTATCAGTATCTTTGTTGATTTAAAAAAAGCATTCGATACTATTGATCACACCATTCTCCTTGAAAAACTGAACAAATATGGTATTAGAGGACCAGCATTACAGTGGGTATCTAGCTACTTAAAAAATAGGAAACAATTTGTACAAATAAATGATGTAAGATCTGACCTCTGTAATATCACATGTGGAGTTCCTCAAGGCTCTGTACTTGGACCAAAGCTTTTTATTTTATATGTGAATGACTTGGTAAATGTGTCAGGACTCCTTAAATGTGTACTTTTCGCAGATGATACCACTTTTTTCTGTTCAGGTGAAGATATAGAACAAATGTTAGAATTGATAAAGACAGAATTTGTCAAGATACAAACTTGGTTTAAAATAAATAAATTATCATTAAATCTAGAGAAAACTAATTACATGATATTCGGTAATAGAAAGAAAACTGTCGATGTTCCACTCAAAATTGAGGATGTTGAGATTTGTAGAGTGAATGAGGTGAAGTTTTTGGGTGTTATCATTGATGACAAACTGACATGGAAACAACACATAAATTCTGTAAGAATAAAAATAGCTAAATCGATAGCAGTACTGTACAAAGTCAGAGACCTATTGAATGATAAAGCTCTGTATTTGTTGTATAACACAATCATTGTTCCACACTTAATCTATTGTATTGATGTTTGGGGGAATGCGTGTAAAACAATCACAAAGCCTATTTTTGTATTACAGAAAAGAGCTGTAAGAATTATCACTAGAAAGCATTACCGTCATCCATCAAGTACATTATTTTATCAACTAAAGAGTCAGAGTCAGAGTCAGAGAGAATTTATTGTCATTTGCACCGCATGTAGTACATGTGTTGAAAACGAGATTATGTACACAGGGTCCCAGTTACATCCAACAACAAATGCAAGAGAAATACAATAATAACATCTAGGATTAACTAAGAGAGACATCACATCAGCTAGTAATACACTAAGCCCTAATGTAGTAGAAAAACATCATTATAAACAGCAGCACGAACATGAGCAGATGGTCACAGATGAACGCAGCAACAAGAAACAGATCAGTACAGTATCAGTATGATGTGACCTTTTGCAGTGTTTATTCTTATTATTTATTTATTCATGAGTCTGACAGCCTCAGGGTAGAAGCTGTTTCTCAGTCTAGTGGTTCTACATTTGATGCTCCTCAACCTCCGTCCCGAGGGGAGTGGTGCAAAGAGTGAGTGTGCTGGGTGAGTGAGGTCTTTCATGATGCAGGTGGCTCTTTTTCTGCATCTGGAGGTGTAAATGTCTGTGATGGTGGGGAGACTGACTCCCACAGACTTCTGTGCAGCCTTCACCACTCTCTGCAGAGCTTTTCTCTCTGCAACTGTGCAGCCTCCATGCCACACGTTGATGCTGGAGCACAGGACGCTCTCCACTGCACACCTGTAGAACGAGGTGAGGACTGGGCTTCTCAGACCGGCTCGTCTCAGCCGTCTGAGGAAGTAGAGTCTCTGATGACCTTTCTTGATCAGGCTGGTGGTGTTATTGCTCCAGCTGAGGTTATCATTCAAGTGTACACCCAGGTATTTGTAGCTGGAGACCACCTCCACCGCAGATCCACCTATATACAGTGGGGTGTGGGTGTGTTTGTTCCTTCTGAAGTCCACAATCATCTCCTTCGTCTTCTTCACATTCATGTGAAGGTTGTTCTCTTTGCACCAGCTCTCCAGATGTTCCACCTCCTGTCTGTAGCTGGATTCATCATTATCTGTGATGCATCCCACCACAGCTGTATCATCTGCAAACTTAACAATATGACAGCCTGGATGTGTGGCTATACAATCATATGTGAGCAGAGTGAACAGAAGAGGGCTCAGCACACATCCCTGAGGAGAGCCAGTGCTGAGGGTGATGGTGGAGGAGGAGAAGTTGTGGATCTTCACGGACTGTGGTCTGTCTGTTAAGAAGTCTAAGACCCAGTTACAAATAGAGGGGCTTAGTCCAAGTGTGGATAGTTTGTCTATCAGAGTTTGGGGGATCATGGTGTTGAAGGCAGATGTGAAGTCCACAAAGAGCAGACGCACGTATGAGTCCTTCTGATCCAGGTGGGTGAGAGCAGTGTGGACCACGGAGGAGATGGCGTCCTCTGTTGATCGGTTCTCACGATATGCATATTGATGAGGGTCCTCGTTGATGTTGACGGCTGTCTTGATGTGGGACATGACCAGTTTCTCAAAACATTTAGCGACTATCGGGGTGAGGGCCACCGGTCTATAGTCATTCAGACCAGTCACTGTGGAGCTTTTTGGGACTGGGATGATGGTGGCGGTCTTCAGGCAGGTGGGAACTGACTCCAGTGCAAGTGAGGTGGTGAAGATGTCAGCCAGCACCTCACAGAGCTGGTCCACTAAAATTATGAAGTTCCATGATTTGGTAGACTATAATATTTTATCAGTTATGTATAGAGCTCAAAATAATGCATTACCTTTAAATATCCAAATGCACTTTGTTAAAAGACAAAGTTGTTATAATCTTAAGGGAACAGAGTTGTTTGTAAAACCACAATTCAGAACCAGTTTGAAGGGACGTTCTACCTCAATTCAGGGAATTAGATTATGGAATGGCTTGGAGAATGTAGTTAAAAATGCCAAGTCAATGTTTACATTTAAAAAAATGATCAAAACAAATATGTTAAAAAAATATATGTGAAATAACGTAATGTGTATTGTATTAGTTAGAAAATTAGAAAGTGTTAGTCATTTTGTACTGTATTAGTATTAGTTAGAAAACTAAAAAGAATTAGTCATTTTGTACTGTTGGTTGAAGAATATTATTGTTTAACCTGATTGTTGGAAAAAGTTGGTTGAAGATTATTATTGTTTACATGGTTTGACTACTGTTGTTTAATCTGATTGCTGGAGATAAGGGGCAGATATAATAAGATTTATTCTTCTTTCTGCCACCTTTCATTTTTTTACATTTTGTACACTATCATTATGAGATTGCCTTGTATTGTTTCTTTTGTAAAAAAATGAACAAATTTAATAAACATAAACATAAACAATAAACAAAAAACAATTATCACAATAAACAACTGCAAGTAATACTAGTGAACATCTGAGCTCTTTAATGGACCAAACATTATAACAAATTCTTGTAAACAGTTGAAATTGCTTGTTTGAAACATGTTTCATTCTTAGTGCAATTTGAGGTATATCAGAAAAACATAAAAATTAAACATTCAAAACGTTTGTACAAAACAGACGATGTGCACAGATCACATCTTGTAATGATAACAACAAAAAATTTCTTTGGTCATTTAAAAACTACAGTAACCTGTAATTCAGTAACTTCTTTATCAACTCATCACATACTTTCACAATTTCAATGTATGCATGTGATTTCGGAAAACAAAATTGGTGACAAAATAATCGATTTTACTTCCAAAATGTATGTTTCTGTATCCTGATAGAACAGCAAATGTGTTTTTATCCTGTGAGTCATGCAGAAACTCAGAGTCCTTATTAAACCACCTGACTGTATTAAGTTAGGACATCTTAATTGTACCATAAACTATCAATCCTAATGTCTGTGTAAAAAATACATTTACAGATCTGTCAGTGCACAAAGAAACATGGTTGTGGAGAATTGAAACATTTTCAAATCAGTTTTGAGTTGTTCTAAAGCACATGTGTGAACTTCTTGGGATTCCTAAGACGTGGGACTCTTGCATCTTCTGCCACCTGCCACCATCACCTGCCACCATCACCTGCCACGTGCCACCATCACCTGCCACTGTCTGTTGTGTGCTGCTGCCAGCTGCCTCTTCAAAGCTGGACTCATCATCTGAAAAACAAACAAAATAAAGTTTAACTGGACCCCTGATATGTTGAAATGTGTTAGGTTAATTATCTGGTTAGTTGGAGTTTTAATGTACAATACAGTATACTGTAGTTCTATGCTAGCCCTACAGCTACTCTTATTTCTTATTATAATTACATTTTTACATATGTGTTGTTTCTAATTACTCAAGTAATACAGTACAGAGGGTTAATGTGTTTTGAAGAGTCTAACTTAAGTGGTGGGGTCGTAGCCACTTGTCCCGTTTTTGTTTTTAGCTTTGTAGCACTTAGCTTTAAGCTCTTCCAGCGATCTCTAGCTTCTTCCAGCTTGTCATGTACTTGTTTGAATAACTACACGTTCGGTCAAGGCGTTCGATAGTTTTGAGCTATTTTAACGTTTCCATTAGAAATGTTGCATCGCTCACCGACCAGTTTTGCTTCCCCACCATGCGTTAGCATCTACCCACTAGCCAGCCCAGGCGGAGAAGTAAACACGAGGGGGGAGAGGGAGGGAGGGATGGGGGTGCGCGCAGCGCACATGCGCAGTCAGGACAGTTTCCCACAGTCCGGTAAAAGGAACAGATCATGTGTTTACATGCGCACACATCGGGCTACGGATCGGCGTAAACCACCCGTTTCGAACGGATCGCAAATTAGGTCGGATCACGCCGAATACACAAAAAATAACCCGACCGGGGTGTTTACATGACGCACTTTTGATCCGATCGGCCGTTTGATCCGATTACTTATGTCCATGTAAACATAGCTAGTGCCACTGCTAGATGAATTCCTTCTGTCACCTTGTGCTAAGCTGGTAATTGAGAACACTTTCTTAGAGGTTTTGTCATGTTTATGGTACATTTTGGACTTTGTGTCATAGCTTTGGACAGGAGGTTTTTGTTTCAATTGACATTGTCTGGCAAAATGGTTTAGCTTACCGCAGGCTTTGCAGTCCTTTCCTCGTACAGGGCAGTACCCTTCATGTGGACATTTTCCTCCACAGTTTCTGCACTGGTTGTTTGGTTTGTTGGTAGCTGTGGCTTTATAAGCGTTGTTCGGTTGAGCTTTCGGCTGTATGGCGTTCACAGACGCCGCTGCTCCTTGTTCCATGCCTGTTGCGTGCTGCTCGGATAGTTCAGTTGATCTCCCGTACTCTAGAAGATCCTGTAGACACATGTCAGGCTCTCTCAGCGCTAGTCTGCGGAGCCTGGACGACGTACAACTCTGAATTAATTGTCCTTTAATTTCTAGATCCACATCAGTAAATCCACAGTGTTTTGCAAGCATGCGAAGCCGTGTGCAATATGTGTCTAGGCTTTCACTTGGATGTTGTACAGCTTTCCTGAAGACATATACTTCGTACAGGACGTTTTTCTTCAGTGTAAAATATGTGTCTTGCTTCGATTTTACATCAGCATACTTGTCTGCGCTCGCTGCTAGCGTGTCGTAAATATCATATACACGTTCACCTGCTAGGTGCAACAGTAGAGCTTTCAGCCGTGCGTCACCAGAAATGTTGAAAGCAGCTGTGTAGTTCTCAAACCTCTGTATCCATTTTGTCCAGCAAGGTCCAACTGAACAGGGTTCTGTTTCAGTATCAAACGGTTGAAGTGCAGGTTCAGTTGCAAGTGACATGGTTCACTTCGACACGTGTCACTGACTGGTATTAGCTGGTTAGCTAACTGCTAGCTTGTACTTAGCTTGTCGGCGTGGAGCTGCCGTCTGCCTTTTTCTTCTTTTTTTTCCTACTGTTTTCAATCCTCGTCGCCAATGTGATGTTTCTCTGCACGCTGGTATGCTGGTTTGGCGCTGACTTAGCTTTATTGTTTAAACTTCACGATACACTTATCAGACGGCACAATCCTCCATTGCTCCATTCTCTGCACTTTTCTATTTCACACACACTCCACCTCAACTCTCAATGTGGAGAAGCAGCAGCTCTACTCCGAGTCCTTCCCGGATGACCGAGCTTCTCACCCTATCTCTAAGGGAGAGCCCATCCCTGCGGAGAAAACTCATTTCAGCCACCTGTACCCGAGATCTCGTTCTTTCGGTCACAACCCAAAGCTCATGACCATAGATGAGGGTAGGAATGTAGATCGATTGGTAAATTGAGAGCTTCGCCTTTTGACTCAGCTCTCTCTTCACCACTACAGACCGGTGCAGCGCCCGCTTCACTGCGGACGCTGCACCTATCCGCCTATCAATATCTCGCTCCATTTTTCCTTCATTCGTGAACAAAACCCCAAGATACTTAAACTCCTCCACTATGGGCAGGACCTCCTCCCCGACCTGGAGAGGGCACTCTACCCTTTTCTGGCTCAAGACCATGGCCTCAGATTTGGAGGAACTGATCCTCATCCCGGCCGCATCACACTCGGCTGCAAACCGCTCCAGCGAAAACTGTAGATCACGACCTGACTTTTTGTTTGAAAAAGGTTTTAATTTTGGCCCCCTAAGTGAGTTTGACACCCCTGCTTTAGACTAATATTAGTCAAACTGACTGAGTTGAAGTCGTTTTGGTTTTCCAAAGGCAGTTGGCTGTGGCAGCCATCTTGAATGGAGCTCTCTCCAAAATATCAAGCAGTTGTAGATGGACGTCCAGTGGTTGTTTTCTGAGAGTTGAATTGAAAATCAATCCACTGATTCATGTTTGGCTAATGCTACAAACAAATGAACACACACACACACCTTACAATAAATAACTGAATCACCAAGACAGGTAATATTTATGCAAGGAGCTTTAGGCGTTACATCAGACTGTCATCGGTTTTATTTCTGCAGAGCAGAAGACGTCTCAGAGGCGTGTTACTGCTGATCACAAAAGATGGATGTGAACATCTTCACATCAAATGTTCCCAACAGAACCGAGAGTGTCAGAACCAAAACAGTTCAACAGTGGAAAACGTTGATGCAGCGACATCCCAGATGACGTTCACGAGCTCTGACGTTCAAAACAAACATCTGACTCAAAGTGAGATCTCAGAGATTGGAGCTGCTCTTTGGACTGGATTAGTGTCAGGAGGTGATAAAAAGGCAGCGCCAACAATCTGTGAAGCACAGTTAATACTGAGTCCCTGAGGGGCTAACAGATCACATCATCCAGATGTGCGCACACATCACGGCACACAGGGAGACACTGATACAGCTGCAGGGCTCAGTTTCAAGACTGACATTACCCATCATGCCTTCTGTTCACCACCTGTCACAAGCATGAGCACAAATATGAGCACAGTATAGTTTTACATTAACAGTGTTTAGTGTATACCTTAGATCCTTATTTACTCTTTCTTTTTGCATTTTATAAGTTTGCTATTGTTGGATGTAACTGGGACCCTGAGTACATCATTTTGTTCCACCTCATGTACCACATGTGATGTGAATGACAATAAAATTGACTTGAACTTGAAATCCTTCTCTGTGGCTTGAAGGTTTCCAGTCTGAGCTGCACCTAAACCACAGATGGAGTCTAGAACCAGTCTGAAAAGTCTAACTAATCCTTTTTATATTTTCCTGTTTTCTACACTAAATATGACTCCTTAAAGGCCATGTAATCTCTGAATGAATGTTAGCTCAATATCTGTAGAACTGACTAAGCTATAGCCATTTTCATGTTGGCTAAAGTTGATTAGCTGCTATTATTAAATGTTTGTTAGTGAGCTGCAGCAGTTGACAGATGTAAATTTACTGAAAATGTCAGTGTTTCATTTTATATGATCCTAACAGACAGAGAGAGCTGACGATTAATGGTAAAGTTCTAAACTAATATCTTGTGCTGTTTTTTTTTTTTTTGGTGGTCTGAATTAATGTTGGGAATTAATGTCAGCGACTACCGCACAAAATGTTTGCTCAATTTCTGTAAAACTTTAGCTAATTTTAGCCACTTTTGGGTTTTTTGGCTGTGCCATCTTTAAATGAGCTGACTCCAAGATCATTTATTGATGCACATTCAACTTGTACTTTTTGTAAGTTTTATTAGAATGGTAAATTGACTGTACTTATATAGCTCCTTCCTATCTTAAGACACTCAAAGCTCTTTACAACACAATCTGTGCTTCACTGACCCATTCATACAGCACTCTACTACTGTATACATTTTTACAAGGATTAATCAGAGCTTTATCACATTCATACACTGATGGGACACACATCAGAGGCAATGAGGGGTTCAGTGTCTTGTCCAGGGACACTTCAACATGTGACTGCTGGTGGAATTGAACCTCCAACTCTCGCATTGAAGGACAACTGTTCTAACCACTCAGAAACAGCTGCCCACACAACAAGACTGTTGACATGCAGAGACAAACTGGGACAAACTGGTCAAATTCAAGCGTGGGACCATGCTGCCCTCTGCTGGTGGAAGGTGTACACTTTCTACAGAACAGGAATCAAACCTTCCATTGTTCTTGGCTGTACACTTCCTGTAACTTCAGAGGAAACTTCACCACTTTTAGGATCTTTCACTACTCACTGAGCCACAGGAGCCCAGAATCAAAAGATCCTCAGAGGAACTGAAAAGCAGAACAGTTCAATGTATGAAGTCTGGTGTCTCTGCATACATGTAGAAGAAAGAAAAACGTCAAAAAGACTGGTTCATGCTCATGATTTTATGAAAAAAAATAAAAATAAAAAAATATAAAATATATATATATATATATATATATATATATATACATACATACATACTGTATATATATAC
>JBBPBX010079794.1:0-16313 GCA_038048925.1 Garcialebias charrua
TCACTCCTGACAAGCGGTTTTATTTTTATTTTCATTTTCATTTCTTTAGGCCTTTGGTTTTGGATGGAATGGGTGGAATGGATAAATACATCTACATGTTTATTCTGTTGTTGCTTGGTGTATGTTGTCTAGAGGTTTAATTTGTTTTAGGCTGTTGCAGGTGGAGGCGTGAACAAAAGCACAACTCTACCTCCACCCCTCCTTGTCTCTCGACACGCCCATTTTCAGGGAGATTTTGGAAGGAGTTACCGATCCACAGGGGTTTAGTCGCACTTTAAGTATCAAAAGTAAAATATTTTCCAAAATACATTTATTGGGAGGTGATCTCCCCCCCAAAAAAAATAATAATAATAATATTTTTTTTAAAGGCATGCAGCAGTGATGGATTGTGTACAAACTAATGTGGTGTCAGAATGGTAACTATTTACTCTTCTGATCCAACCACAATTAAATTCACTTTATCCAGATGCAGTTTATCAGGATACAGTAGTATTTTTGGACAATAATGAGCCAGAATGAAGGAGTAACAACTTCCTACATCTTACCTTTTTTCAATGCTGTTGTCTTGAAACTGGTATGTGATTCTGAAAAAAAGAAGAAAAAAAAAGAGAGATGGGGGATTAATATGCTGCATTGAAAAAAGCTGAAACATTGAATAATTGTAGATTTGGATCAAAATCAAGCAAGTTAATTATACTATAATATTGTTATTGTTCATTATGAAATATTAGCCTAACTAAATGTCTAATTATAACTATACCAGGACCAATACAGTCTGAGACTTTACAAAATGCACAACCAAACTTTAATAAATAATAATTTTATTTATAAAGCGCTTTCAAACAAAGTGCTGAACAGTTACAAAAAGATAAGAATCAATATAAAAAGGTTGTAAGAACAAATAAAACATTGAAAAATGATTATATATTACAATTTTTCCTGTTTTGGCATGAGTCACCCAATATGCACGGTTTTGATTTGCTGACTCGCACCACGTGATTCAGTAACAGCACGCGATTGGTCTGTTTTTAAACGGACTAATCGCGCATTGTTACTGAATCACGTTGTGCGAACCCCCCCCCCCATGTACGCTTTTGATTGGTTTACTCGCACAACGTCAGTCAGTAGCAACGCTCGATTGGCCCGTTTGAATTTGCCCGGGTTGACAAAAGATTAAAATAACACTTGAAGTTTCGAAACACAGCGAAATGTTAACGAATAGGTCTGACAACATACACCGAAACTGTACGGTTCAGTTTCTATTTGTAAACGGAGCTAAATTAATAAGTACACGCCAATATTCATGAATTTTTATGTTAGTTGACTTATATTAAACTGCGACATACGTACAAAACAACGTAGGTATTTTTAAATAAACATAGATAAGATTAAATCACCCAACTTACTGCAGAGGTGCTCAGAGTAGCATTCAATTACAGGGTTCAGTCAGACGCACATGCAAAAAACCAGCAGCTGCAGCATGATGAAATCCGGAAGAGGTAGGGACATACCACTAGTAAAAAAAAAGAAGGGGGTGGACCGCTCCACTTTCTTATAGTATCTTGTTTTCGTGACTACACGTTATGCAAAAACAGTAAGTAATAATATTTACTGACAAGTAAGGTAATGTACTGAGAAAAATTACAACCAATTGTCCTCAACATTTAAGCTTATTTAAAATGTGATAACCCCCGCAAAATGCTCTCACCCAGAGCTGGGAAGGGAGGAGAGGGGGAACAGAGGAGGAGGGGGTGAGGACAAACAGAGTACCTGGACTGGTCGGGATTTCCATTTGTATTAATTAACCCAAATTTGATTTCTTTTAAAGTGAGAGTAAGTAGCTGAATCCCTTTGGATTGGATCCACATTTTAAAATCAAGCCAAAATTGTTGAACTACCCTGTAATCAAAGAAAATATGTTCCAGGTTCTCACTCTCTGTCTCACAAAAACAACTTGCTCTCAATGGAGCCTAGAGGGACTTCAATGAAGCTCCTTATTATGGTTTGATGACCCCACCCCCCAAAGAATGTCATTCAAGTATGCCTCCTTTGTACTATAGCCCACCCAGCAGCCAGCACATATCACCAGCATTTAGCATTACCTGGGATGCATGTACTGTACATAACAAAAGTCAGAGTCAGAGAGTCTTTATTGTCATTCACACCACATGTAGTACATGTGATGAAACGAGATTATGTACACTGCATCCCAGTTACATCCAACAATAAAATATAAAATAAACATTACTAAGCTCTAAGATGTGAACTAAGAAAAACGCCAACTAAAAATACACTAAGCACTAATATATAGAATAACATACTCCAACGAGCAGCACGAACATGAGTTTGCATGAGCAGATGAACACAAAACAGATCAGCAACATGAAACAGATCAGCAGCAACATGAAATAGATCAGCAGCAACATGAACAGATTAGCAACATGAAACAGATCAGCAGCAACATGAAACAGATCAGCAGCAACATGAACAGATCAGCAACATGAAACAGATAAGCAACATGTAACAGATCAGCAGCAACATGAACAGATTAGCAACATGAAACAGATCAGCAACATGTAACAGATCAGCAGCAACATGAACAGATCAGCAACATGAAACAGATCAGCAACAACATTAAACAGATCAGCAGCAACATGAACAGATTAGCAACATGAAACAGATAAGCAACATGTAACAGATCAGCAGCAACATGAACAGATTAGCAACATGAAACAGATCAGCAACATGTAACAGATCAGCAGCAACATGAAACAGATCAGCAACAACATGAAACAGATCAGCAGCATCAGAAACATGAAACAGATCAGCAGCAACATGAACAGATCAGTAGCAACATGAAACAGATCAGCAGCAACATGAAACAGATCAGCAGCAACATGAAACAGATTAGCAACATGAAACAGATCAGCAGCAACATGTAACAGATCAGTAGCAACATGAAACAGATCAGCAGCAACATGAAACAGATCAGCAGCAACATGAAACAGATCAGCAGCAACGTGAAACAGATCAGCAGCAATATGATGTGATGTTTCACAGTGACCATTCTGGTTAGATATTCATGAGTCTAATTAACAGCCTCAGGGTAGAAGCTGTTCCTCAGTCTAGTGGTTGTACACTTAATGCTCCTCAACATCCTTCCTGAGGGGAGTGGGGCAAAAAGTGTGTGTGCTAGGTGAGTGTGGTCCTTCATGATGCAGGTGGCTCTCTTCCTGCATCTGGAGGTGTAAATGTCTGTGATGGTGGGGAGACTGACTCCAACATCTTCTGTGCAGCCTTCACCACTCTCTGCAGAGCTTTTCTTTCTGCAGCTGTGCAGCCTCTATGCCACACATTGATGCTGGAGCACAGGATGCTCTCCACTGCACACCTGTAGAAGGAGGTGAGGACTGAGCTGCTCAGACCAGCTCGTCTCAGCCGCCTGAGGAAATAGAGTCTCTGGTGAACTTTCTTGATCAGGCTTTGCACCAGCTCTCCAGGTGTTCCACCTCCTGCTTGTAGCTGGACTCATCATAGTTTGTGATGCATCCCACCACAGCTGTATCAGCTGCAAACTTTATGACAACCTGGATGGGTATCTGCACAATCATATGTGAGCAGAGTGAACAGGAGAGGGCTCAACACACATCCTTGAGGAGAGCCAGTGCTGAGGGTTATGGTGGAAGAGGAGAAGTTGTGGATCATCACTGACTGAAGTCTGTTAGTTAAGAAGTCAAGGAACCAGTTGCAAATGGAGGGGCTTAGTCCTAGTGTTAGTAATTTGTCCATCAGGGTTTGGGGGATCATGATTTTGAAGGCAGATGTGAAGTCCACAAAGAGCATATGGGTGTATGAGTCCTTCTGTTCCAGGTGGGTGAGAGCAGTGTGGACCACAGAGGAGATGGTATCCTCTGTTGATTGGTTCTCACAGTATGCATACTCGAGGGTCCTTGTTGATGATGGTTGTTTTGATGTGGGTCATGACCAGTTTTTCGAAGCATTTAGTGACTATCGGGTGAGGGCCACTGGCCAACAGTCATTCAGAGCAGTCACTGTAGAGCTTTTTTGGACTGGGATGATTGTGGTGTGGTCTTCAGGCAGACGGGATCTGTCTACAGGGCATGTGTTAAAGATATTGGCCAGCACCTTGCAGAGCTGATCGGAACTTTCAACACTTTCCCAACACCTTTTTTTGGATTATGGTATTTTGACCAAGGGTTAGGATTTCCAACTAAACGCAGTGATAGGACCACCAAACTCACAGATCTTGTTCTCCATAACTCCCTGACCGCAATTTATGAGATTCCTGTCCGTCCTACGTTCTCCCTATGAATTATGGGTATTTGTATTTGGACAAATTGGGGTTAGGATTTCCACCTAAACGCAGTGATAGGACCACCAAACTCACAGATCTTGTTCTCCATAACTCCCTGACCGCAATTTATGAGATTCCTGTCCGTCCTACGTTCTCCCTATGAATTATGGGTATTTGTATTTTAACAAATTGGGGTTAGGATTTCCAACTAAACGCAGTGATAGGACCACCAAACTCACAGATCTTGTTCTCCATAACCCCCTGCACACACACACACATGCACACACATACACACACACACACACACACACACACACACACACAATATGCAAGTGTACAGTTAAATATACATATCCAGACAATATCCTACACTAGGATTTTTCATGTATGGGTATCTGGAAAATATCCAATACTAGGATTTATTATGGATGGGTATCCAGAAGATATCCAATACTAGGATCTATCACAGATGGGTATGCGTGGGATATCCTGTACTAAGATCTGTTAAAGATGAGATCTCCCCATATAGCACCAGAAACATATTGGATATGTGGCAGATACGTAAACTTGCATACTGTTGTATCTCCCCAGATATTAGGCCTTTTTGTATGGGTTTAACGGGCCCCGAATGGGTTTTCAGTGGGAACCAGATGGTAATGCCTTAGTCCTAAAGGAACAATTGGGACTTTCTCAACTAAGCAGAAGTGAACAAAATAAGATGAAAAATGTCTTTTGGTCAAGGTTCTTTAAAGCTAATGTGAATTATTGTCAGTATTACTTTTTACCTCTGCTGAGTAAACATTTATTATGTGAATAGAATAGAACTTATTTAACAAAAAACTCAAACATAAAACATGCCCAAAACAAACTACAGTACTGTACAAGAAATGCTCTTTTAAACAAAGAAATTTTAATGTTTTGCATAGTGTTGTTCAACATCTACAAAATTATTCAAGACAGCATTTCTGAAAATAATTTAAATTAGTTTTTACTTTAAAAAAAAGACAAACACACACACCGGTTTGTTAGTTTTATATAGTCCCTCGTTTATCACAGGTGTTTGGGACCATGAGGTGCGCTGGACCATGCGTATTGCTGTGGGAACACGCCCACTAGCGATAAGTGAAAAACAGCAAAGTAGGATAGTTCAAGTTCAGTCAACTTTTGTCATGACACGTGCCAGGTTGCAATCACACTCATCACCTGTTACTCCCAAACTCCCTTCTTAAATAAACAATTTAAATTTTAATACTACTATATATACAATATTTTACATAAACAACACATGCTATATGGATTGTTTATTTAAAATATTGTATACAGTATGTAAATTTAAATTGTTTAGGAGGGAGTTTGGGAGTAACAGTATATATATATATATATATATATATATATATATATATACGGAAAATATCCTATACTAGGATTTTTCATGTATGGGTATCCAGACAATATCCAATACTAGGATCTGTCAGATGTGTATCTGGAAAATATCCAATACTTGGATTTAATATGTATGGATATCCAGAAAATATCCAATATTAGGATCTATCACAGATGTGTATCCGGAAATTATCCAAATGCTAGGATTTTTTATGTATGGGTATCCAGACAATATCCAATACTAGGATCTGTCAGATGTGTATCCGAAAATATCCAAATGCTAGGATTTATTATGTATAGGTATCCAAAAAATATCCTATATGAGGATCTGTCAGATGTGTATCCGGAAAATGTCAAATACTAGGATTTACTATGTATGGGTATCCAGAAAATATCGAACATTAGGATCTATCACAGATGTGTATCCGGAAAGTATCCAAATGCTAGGATTTTTTATGTATGGGTATCCAGACAATATCCAATACTAGGATCTGTCAGATGTGTATCCGGAAATATCCAAATGCTAGGATTTATTATGTATGGGTATCCAGAAAATATCTAATATGAGGATCTGTCAGATGTGTATCTGGAAAATGTCAAATACTAGGATTTACTATGTATAGGTATCCAGAAAATATCCAATATTAGGATCTATCACAGATGTGTATCCGGAAAGTATCCAAATGCTAGGATTTTTTAAGTATGGGTATCTAGACAATATCCAATACTAGGATCTGTCAGATGTATATCCGGAAAATATCCATATGCTAGGATTTATTATGTATGGGTATCCAGAAAATATCCTATATGAGGATCTGTCAGATGGGTATCCAGAAAATATCTAGGATCTAGTATGGGTATCCAGAAAATATCCTATATGAGGATCTGTCAGATGGGTATCCAGAAAATATCCAACATTAGGATCTATCACAGATGTGTATCCGGAAAATATCCAATGCTAGGATTTATTATGTATGGGTATCCAGAAAATATCCTATATGAGGATCTGTCAGATGGGTATCCAAAAAATATCCAACATTAGGATCTATCACAGATGTGTATCCGGAAAATATCCAATGCTAGGATTTATTATGTATGGATATCCAGAAAATATGCAATATGAGGATCTGCCAGATGTGTATCCGGAAAATATACAATAATAGGATTTATTATGTATGGGTATCCAGAAAATATCAAATACTAGGATCTATCACAGATGTGTATCCAGAAAATATCCAGGTAGTCCCCGACTTACGAGCGAGTTCCGTCACTAGGGGGCGCTCGTATGTCAAAAATTCGTAAGTAGGATCACATAGTAAAAAAAAAAAAAAAAAAAAAAAATTTTTTTTTTTTTACTTTTTTTTTTTTTTATAAATGAATACATGTACAGTACTGGACAGTCACCAAGCACTTAGCCTATCCTAACACAGTTTTTAAAGATGAAGGAATAAGTTGAATTGTCTCCCTTTCACATAAAGGGAGCAAGCTCCCTATGGAGCCTGCAGGGAGGAGGGAGACAATTCAACTGATTCCTTCATCTTTAAAAACTGTGTTAGGATAGGCTAAGTGCTTGGTGACTGTACAGTACTGTACATTTATCTATTTATTAAAAATATACAGTATATACAGTATTTTTATTTTTTATTGTTTTTTATTTATAAATAGATAAATGTACAGTACTGTACAGTCACCAAGCACTTAGCCTATCCTAACACAGTTTTTAAAGATGAAGGAATCAGTTGAATTGTCTCCCTCCTCCCTGCAGGCTCCATAGGGAGCTTGCTCCCTTTATGTGAAAGGCAGACAATTCAACTTATTCCTTCATCTTTAAAAACTGTGTTAGGATAGGCTAAGTGCTTGGTGACTGTCCAGTACTGTACATGTATTCATTTATAAAAAAAAAAAAAAAAAAGTAAAAAAAAAAAAAAATTTTTTTTTTTTTTTTTTTTTAATGAGATGCATGCTCGTAAGTCCGGGACCTCGTAAGTCAGAGCGCTCGTAAGTCGGGGACTACCTGTACTATGATTTATTATGTATGAGTATCCACAAAATATCCAATACTAGGATCTATCACAGATTTGTATCTGGAAAATATCCAATGCTAGGATTTATTATGTTTGGGTATCCAAAAATATCCAATACTAGGATCTATCACAGATACGTATATGGAAAATATCCAATAGTAGGATCTTTCTCATATAGGTATCCAGAAAATATCCAATAGTAGGATCTTTCTCATATAGGTATCCAGAAAATATCCAATACTAGGATATCTCAAGTATGGGTATACATAAAATATTCTATACTAGGATCTATAGCAGATGTGTATCCAGAAAATATCCTATACTTGGATTGATCATGTATGAGTATCCAGAAAATATCCAGTGCTAGGATCTATCACAGATGGGTATACATGGGATATCCTGTACTAGGATCTGTTACAGATGAGAACTCCCCGTATATCACCGGAAACATACTGGATATGTGGCGGATACATAGACTTGCATACTGTTGTATCTCCCCGGATATTAGGCCTTTTAGTGCAGTGATGCTACCCTTTTCCGGCTCAAGACCATGGCCTCGGATTAGGAGGAACTGATCCTCATCCCGGCCGCATCACACTCGGCTGCAAACCGCTCCAGCGAAAGCTGTAGATCACGATCTGATGAAGCCAATAGGACCATATCATCTGCAAAAAACAGAGAAGCAATTCTAAGGCCACCAAAACGGATCCTCTCAACACCTTGGCTGCGCCTAGAAATTCTGTCCATAAAAGTTATGAACAGAATCGGTGACAAAGGGCAACCTTGGCGGAGTCCAACTCCCACTGGAAACGAGCCTGACTTACTGCCGGCAATGCGGACCAAGCTCTGACACTGGTCATACAGGGACCTAACAGCCCATATCAATGGGCCTGGTACCCCATACTCCTGGAGTACCCCCCACAGAACCCCCCAAGGGACGCGGTCGAATGCCTTTTCCAAGTCCACAAAGCACATGTAAACTGGTTGGGCAAACTCCCACACGCCCTCCAGGACCCTGCTGAGGGTGTAGAGCTGGTCCAGTGTTCCACGACCAGCACGAAAACCACATTGCTCCTCCTGAATCCGAGGTTCGACTATCCGATGGACCCTCCTCTCCAGAACCCCTGAATAGACCTTACCAGGGAGGCTTAAGAGTGTGATCCCCCTATAGTTGGAACACACCCTACGGTCCCCCTTTTTGAATAGGGGAACCACCACCCAGTCTGCCAATCCAAGGGAACTGCCCCCGATGTCCACGCGATATTGCAGAGTCGCGTAAGCCAACACAACCCCACAACATCCAGAGCCCTAAGGAACTCCGGGCGAATCTCATCCACCCCTGGAGCCTTGCCACCGCGGAGCTTTTTAACCACCTCGGTGACCTCAGCACCAGAGATCGGAGAACCCGACCCAAAGTCCCCAGGCTCCGCTTCCTCAGTGGAAGACGTGCCAGTAGGATTGAGGAGGTCTTCGAAGTATTCCGCCCACCGACTCACAACATCCCGAGTTGAGGTCAACAGCACGCCATCCCCACCATAAATGGTGTTGGTCGCGTACCGCTTTCCCCCCCTGAGACGCCGGATGGTGGACCAGAATCGCCTCGAAGCCATACGGAAGTCATTCTCCATGGCCTCTCCGAACTCCTCCCACGCCCGAGTTTTTGCCTCAGCAACCACCCGAGCCGCATGCCGCTTGGACTGCCGGTACCTATCTGCTGCTTCCGGGGTCCCACAGGCCAAAAAGGCCCAATAGGACTCCTTCAGCTTGACAGCATCCCTCACCGCCGGTGTCCACCACCGGGTTCGAGGGTTGCCACCACGACAGGCACCAACAACCTTGCGGCCACAACTCTGATAAGCTGCCTCGACAATAGAGGCGCGGAACATGGCCCACTCGGACTCAATGTCCCCCGCCTCCCTCGGAACGTGTTCAAAGCTCTCCCGGAGGTGGGAGTTAAAGCTCCGTCTTACGGGAGACTCTGCCAGACGTTCCCAGCAGACCCTCACAATACGTTTGGGTCTGCCAGGTCTGACCGGCATCCTCCCCCACCATCGGAGCCAACTCACCACCAGGTAGTGGTCAGTGGACAGCTCCGCCCCTCTCTTCACCCGAGTGTCCAGGACATGCGGCCGCAGATCAGATGAGACGACAACAAAGTCGATCATCGAACTGCGACCTAGGGTGTCCTGGTGCCAAGAGCACATATGTACACCCTTATGCCTGAACATGGTGTTCGTTATGGACAATCCATGACGAGCACAGAAGTCCAATAACAGAACACCACTCGGGTTCAGATCAGGGGGGCCGTTCCTCCCAACCACACCCCTCCAGGTCTCACTGTCATTGCCCACGTGAGCGTTGAAGTCCCCCAGTAGAACAAGGGAGTCCCCAGGAGGCGCACTCTCCAATACCCCCTCCAAGGACTCCAAAAAGGGTGGGTAATCTGCGCTGCCGTTTGGCGCATAGGCACAAACAACAGTCAGAGCCCGTCCCCCCACACGTAGGCGAAGGGAGGCTACCCTCTCGTTCACCGGGGTGAACCCCAACGTACAGGCACCAAGATGGGGGGCAACAAGTATGCCCACTCCTGCTCGGCGCCTCTCACCAGGGGCAACTCCAGAGTGGAAGAGTGTCCAACCCCTCTCAAGGAAACTGGTTCCAGAGCCAGAGCCATGTGTTGAGGTGAGTCCGACTATTTCTAGCCGGAACTTCTCAACCTCACACACTAGCTCAGGCTCCTTCCCCACCAGAGAGGTGACATTCCATGTCCCAATGGCCAGCTTCTGTAGCCGAGGATCAGACCGCCAGGGTCCCCGCCCTCGGCCACCACCCATCCCACATTGCACCCGACCCCTTTGGCCCCTCCCATAGGTGGTGAGCCCATGGGAAGGGGGACCCACGTCTCCTCTTCGGGCTGTGCCCGGCCGAGCTCCATGGGTAAAAGCCCGGCCACCAGGCGCTCGCCAACGTGCCCCACCTCCGGGCCTGGCTCCAGAGTGGGGCCCCGGTGACCCGCGTCCGGGCGAGGGAACATTCTGTCCAATTATTGTACTCATCATTGGGGTCTTTGGGCTGCACTTTGTCTGGTCCCTCACCTAGGACCTGTCTGCCTTGGGTGACCCTACTAGGGGCATGAAGCCCCTGACAGCATAGATGAAAACGTGTAGCAGTATTTGTTGTAGCAGAAGTTTTGATAGGCAACTTGAAAGTAGAAAATTACTTAATTCAGTTTATTGAAACCAGAGTACGACATGTGGACAGAGTAATTATGAAATACATTGATTTTTTTAAATCATATGTCATTGCTACTGTCTCCCCCCCCCCCCACACACACACACATACATGCACTACTGCCCAAGGCAGTGTAACTTTTTTGTATTTCTGAGGCAGAAAATCGATGATGTACTCCAACTCAGGCCTGAGTCAAAATGAAACCTGTCTTTTCCCTGTTCAACCGTTCTCTCAATGGGGGGTGGGGGTGTGGGTGAGGTTGCAGGCACCTACATTTGGCTCTGTTTAAGTTCTGATTAGTTCAATAACTATTTTTTACACTCTTGTTGAAAGTGAGACAGATAATGATAGTCTCCATCTGTCCATCTAAACGTTTGTTTTTCCGGGCCATAACTTCTGATCTGCTCAAGAAAATTATATGAAGCTTCATACACTTCTGCATCATTACTAGACAGAATGTTACATGCCATTGCCATCAGCTCAGCTTCAAGGTCAAGGTCACAAATCAAGGTCAAACTTAAAACAAGTGCTTTGCTTGTCTGGGCTATTGCTATAGATTGCTGTATTTGTTGTCTTTGTATGATGTGCTGTTTGTGGTACTCTCAACAGTGGAGCATTTATTGAAAAAATATATATAAAAAAAAAAACATTTTTGCAACAAAATAATGGAATATAAAGAGTTCAGACAAGCAATGAATAAATATGTATTGCCCACTGCCAAATTACTTGCTGGGTGTGCTAGTTTGTCTGTTCTGTTAGCAAAATTTCTCATTAACTACTTGACAGATAATATTAAAACTTTCAAGTAATCATTGTATGTACATCTGCAAATTAATAAATTTTGCAGGTATTAGATTCAAGAAGAATTCTACAGTGAAATGACTTTAATAAAATACATTTTATCTAATTTACCAATAACTACAATTTTGGTGTGTTGGTAGCTGAGCGGCATCTCCAACACAGTCTTTAAGTGATAATAAACCACACAAGTTCCAACAATATTGCATGACAATATTTTCAAGGTTTGACCAAAAGCTTGAGCCTTTTTAACATGTAAATTTGTTTGTTGAATACACATTTTTCATTGTTGTTACAGCCTTCTGTCTACAGTACATGGAAATTTCTGGAGGTTTTTAGAGCTTCCACATAATAATTTTCCAACCAGGATCCAAAGTGAGAAATTCTGTAAACAGGATTGTATTGTTCTCATTTGGGCAGCCTAAACCTAACCTTAGAATTCAGTTGAATTTACAAAGTAGGTTATTTTTGTAGCACCAAGTCACAACAGAAGTCATCTCAGGGAACTGAACAGAAACATCCACAAAAAAATAAAAATAAATAAATAAAGCAAACAGAAACAATCACACATATACAAATTTGTAAGTTATCTATCCAAGGAAGCCAGCAGACGTGTTGAATCTTCACTTTGTCACAGTCTTGTATCCTGAGCAAGCACAAAGGGGACAGTAGAAAGAAAAAAAAACTCAATTTTAACTGTAGGGATGGCTTCCTCTGTTGGTTTATACTCATCCCTACACCATCTGTTCTCTCCTGTCCGTGTCCAGGTGTTTATGGTTTGAGTTAACGACTGTTTGTATATAGGTGAGCGTCCGTGTCCTAGTCTTTGTCGGGTCATTGTCTGTGTTTCCCTCATGTCTGATGGAGCCTTAGATTATTCATTATCATTTGTTAAGTAACGCTGCCTCGCCATCATTTTGATTTTGTCATTAAAGGGTTTTATTATTTTACTCCTCCCGCCTCTGAGTATTGCCTGCCTGCACACTGTGTTCTGCTAGCTTCACTGACACGATCCCTGACATTATGACCCGACCTTCAAAACGCGAGCCCAGTAGGCAAAAGATCGGACCCGCTCAGCGGCTGAAGGAAACGACCCCAGCTCAGGAAGAGCCAACAGTCATCCGCAAGAGCGGTTTATGAGCAGAAACCGTCCGGAGGTACCACAGCCCCAAGGTGGAGATTCTCTCATCTCCGCTCCTGATGGAGGAGGAAGAAAAGAGTTAGCTCAGAGTCGGCCACGCAAACTTTTGGTCGGCTTCCTCCTACACTCCAAGACTGTAGTCTTAGACTTAGAGCCAGAGGAGCGCTGGACCGGTCCTGTTACCGGTCCACATCGCTGCCGGAGAAGGCACCGGACTAAAAAGGTGGATATTTCCGGGTGCCAGCCCCTCCCGCCTTCAAAGTCTCCTCGCCGGCTGTCAGAAGAGCCGGGGAGAATATATATATATATATATATATATATATATATATATATATATATATATATATATATATATATATATATATATATATATATATATATATATATATATATATATATATATATATATATATATATATATATATATATATATATATTATATATATATATATATATATATATATATATATATATATATATATATATATATATATATATATATATATATATATATATATATATATATATATATATATATATATATATATATATATATATATATATATATATATATATATATATATATATATATATATATATATATATATATATATATATATATATATATATATATATATATATATATATATATATATATATATATATATATATATATATATATATATATATATATATATATATATATATATATATATATATATATATATATATATATATATATATATATATATATATATATATATATATATATATATATATATATATATATATATATATATATATATATATATATATATATATATATATATATATATATATATATATATATATATATATATATATATATATATATATATATATATATATATATATATATATATATATATATATATATATATATATATATATATATATATATATATATATATATATATATATATATATATATATATATATATATATATATATATATATATATATATATATATATATATATATATATATATATATATATATATATATATATATATATATATATATATATATATATATATATATATATATATATATATATATATAGATATATATATATATATATATATATATATTGTAGGGATATAGCACCCTCATGTCCATATGGGATGTGGGCCTCTCCACATCTCTCTGAAACTCTCAGTGCTACACCTTCTTGAAGCTCTCAAGGAGACAAATGGACACTATATTTTGTAACAATTATTATGAATTAATGGACACTAATTAATCAGATTGAACTTTCTTTTTAATGTGTGTTAATTCAGAATTGATCAACAGTATATTTTTGTCATTTAATGATGATTTTACTAAGCTGGTATATTTTAAATATGCCAAAGTTAAGAGAACATCTCAGAATGATCTTGCTTTAAACTGTCTGCTCTATGCAGAATAAGTGTCTAAAGTTGAATGAACAATCCTTCGTATTTGTTTGAACTGTTTTTGGAACGAAGGAAAAGTGCTAGACATAGCTTGCTTTCGGTCTCCCGTCCTTTCTAGAAACAATGAATCTGTTCTCAAAACAAATTACATGACTTGTTCACATGCACCTGCATACTCTGACGTATGTGTTCTGTGTATTGTCTACCCTATCATCTGTCACTCAAACTCACTCACTTGCAAAGTCACATCCTCTCTAGGGGTGCGACAACCAATCAGCAGGAAGTATGTGACTAAGTCACACCCCCTTCTTAAAGGGCACTTCCTGCATTTTTGCCTTCAGTGCTTGGAGAGAACTAACTCGCAACTGGCTTCTCTCCCCTGGGAAAGCTGGAGACGTTCCGGTCATATGTCAATAAGGCCCACGTCTTCAGCAAGGCTTATAGCACGTCAGCTGTTAGCCATCTGAGGGTCACAGCTCCAAGCTGTGAACACTTTTCCTGGAAGTTATCTTGAAACCAAACCGGAGCTGATAACATTACTTTGGGAGGCTTCTGCAGATTTCACGAGACCGTGGCAAGATGAGATTTGTCGCCTGTAAAACACAGCAAGGCTTGCGCGTCTGGTTTGACTAATTTACTGGAGTCGAGATAAGAAAATCTTCACAAAGGTAAACGTCGTTTCATCACGGTACGGATGTCCAGCCGAAACCAAACAGAGGATGGTCCACTCTGGTTAACATCTCAAGATAAGATTCAACCATTTCCTTTCTCCTTCCTCCTCCTTCCTCCTATTTCTTATTTTTCATAAGCTATTAATCTGTCAAGTAATGTGCCAACAGTTTAAGTTTCTAACTGTCTGTTTGTTTTAATTTGAATTCTTGTCAACGTAGTTATTAAATCAGAGCTAATATCGATACAAATGTTTAATGTAATTTTGTGATAGTTTCAATAAAAGGTCTATTTCCTGGTAGACCAACATAAGTTGAAGTCTCTTGTGAAATTACATTTCTGGCTAATCACATCACAGATTTATTGATTTATTCTGAAAAAGTTGAGACCCCGTGAATTGGTGGCAAGTTTGTGCAGATAAAAGTCTGCTCAGACCTGCGCATCTAAAAATATAGGTAAGTCAGTAAACTGACCAGTAAGTCCTATATCTCTACAATAATGGTGGTCCAGTAAGTGTTTAAATACCTTACCCCACATTATTCATTACATATTGGTGGCCGCGTACGGTCTTCTGAAAGATTAAATTGTTAAGTTGTTTTTGTAGCTTATTGTTACGGTGTTGTTGGCATTAGTTTGTATCCTGTTGTGGACTTATGGAATAGTTTTGGCTGGTGAGTGTCTCAGAGATTGCTAATCGTGGCATTGTCTGGTGCGTTTCCCGTTAGAATTATTTTTTCTTTCACATTCCAACGTATGCTTGAAGCGGATGAATGAATGTGTGTTTTTGTGAGACGTTTTATTACGTGTCGCGAGGCTGCATGCATTTTTTCGTTTTGTGACCGCCGTGTCACCTCTGCTTCATTTTATTACATCTGCGGTTTACTGTTGAAAAGCTGTGTCACACATTATTATGCTGCTCCATTAAGTGCCTTTTTCTGTTACAACGTGTGTTGTGAGGTTCGATTGGACCCTCTCAGCTTGGACCGGACGGGATCCGGTTCCGATTGACGTAAAGTCCGTTGTTGTACACAGTTAGCGTGCTACCTTCTTTGGGAGGCGTGGGAGTTAGCCTGGTTGTGTTTTAGCTCATTAATAGAATTTTCTGCGGTGTAAAAATACGTTTATTTTGTGATAGTGGGTCTAGAACTTTGGGGCGAGCTAAAGCTAAAAGCGGTACCGAGGCAAGATGGCTGCTTAAAGCGCTGTGATTGGTCCATTGTGTGTTGTGTTCAAGAACGTTGGTTTCTGTAGACTCTGGTTGTCGGATTCATTTTTGCACACATTTCTGACAGTTTATCAAAGTCAAAGTCAAGTCAAAG
>JBBPBX010079795.1:0-16313 GCA_038048925.1 Garcialebias charrua
ATTCATTCATTCATTCAACCTTTATTTAGTCAGGTAAATCTTTTGAACCTCATGGGCTCATTTACGAAAGCGACCTGCTAAAACTAAAGAACAATGAACAGCAGTGGTAGAATTTCCTTAAACAATAAACAATAAACAAACAAACAATAAACAATAGAAAACAAAAGAGAGAAAAAAACAAAAGAAAGTTTTTTTTTTTTTTTTTTTTTAAACAAAGTATCAAAAAACTAGCAACAAAGTATCAAAAAACTAGCAACAAAGTATCAAAAAACTAGCAAGTTAAATATAACTAGCAAGTTAGATACTGGGCTACTACTGATTGAGAATACTCTAAACTGAAAGTAAAAAAGATTTTCAGTTGTACTCTCACTGATCACTTGGAAATTTGGGGCTGTAGAATTAAGATGTCTGTCATACGTAGAGTTAATGTGCAAAATACAGCTGTAATGCTTTAGAATGACAGAAAACTAAAGTGAGACCGTCTCAAGATGCCAACAATGACTATGTGACAACTTTGAAGAAAACAATATTGCACAAGTCTTTAAAACGTTCAAAGTTCAAGCAACAAGACTGCAAGTGAACTGAGAACGTTTTGAGACATTTTGGAAACTTCTTCGTAAATGCTGTTTGCTAAATACTCACCATCAGCCATAGTTCAGTGAGATAAGGTTTAACAGCAGAAAACTGAAAGTTATGCACCATAACTCATGTTCCCTGAAGGAAGGGAACGAAGTGCAACATATTGCTATGGGAATTGCACCCCCGCGTGATTACCTGAAGGAATACATTCACGCCTTTACGGCAGGGGCGTCAGTGTCGTGCCAGAGGCCCCGCCCTCTGGGTACTTAAGCTGCTGATGCCCATCCATCGATCTCCAAAATGCACTTCACCGAGCTTTCAGCATTGAAAAGGGCCAGGTATGTTGCACCTCATTCCCTTCCTCCAGGGAATAATAATAATAATAATAATGAATTCAATTTATAACGCACTTTTCATTAGTGAAAATCTCAAAGTGCTACACACATTGAATGCTACACACATTCATACACCGGTAGCGGCAGACTACCATGCAAGGTGCTTTCCAGTCCTACCGGGAGCAACTCGGGGTTAAGTGTCTTGCCCAAGGACACAACGACACATGGTGTGGGGAACGGGGATTTGAACCGCCAACCTTCCGATCGGGGGACGACTGCCATTACCACTATGCCACGGCCGTCCCACTGGAACATGAGTTATGGTGCATAACTTTTAGTTCCCTTATCAGTCATGTCACTCGGTGCAACATATTGCTATGGGAACGTTATTCATTCACGCCCTTGAAATGCTCAGTAAAATGCATCCTAGTGTGAACGTCTGCCTTTATTCAAAAGGCGTCTCAAGGCCGCTTTCTACTGTGTGTTAGAAAGGACAGCCTGAGTGACATCACACGCAGTAACATCCAAACTGTAATGCTTTGCAAACGTGTTCATTGAGCTCCAGTTCGTAGCAGCACAGATGTCTGCAACTGGTACACCCTTGAACAGTGACCACGAGGTGGCCAAGCCCCTAGTGGAGTGGGCACCCACTTTAGAGGGCACCTGTTGGCCTTTGCTACAGTGTACGCCCTTTGTATGGCCTCAGTCACCCAGTGTGAGAGGCGATGTTTTATAGGGCCTTTCCTGTAGCTGGTGCAGCAAAGCACACAAACAGTTGATTTGTTTTTCTCCATTCGGCTGTTCTTAGCATGTAAGTGCTTAACGCTCTCACGGGGCAGAGAGCCTTCAGCTTTTCCTGTTCTTGAGTGAGGATAGGAGCAGGTGGAAAAGAAGAGAGATCAAAGTCCAGACTTCTGGGGTTTAAAGTCAAAACCTTGGGGATATATGCAAGATTAGGCCTTAGGGTGACCTTTGACCGGTCAGGGGCGAACCTGGTACACATTGGATGTACGGACAAAGCGTGGAGGTCACCCACACGTTTTGCCGAGCAAAGAGCCAGGAGAAGAGCGGTCTTATAAGATAATAAATGTATCTTAATGTTGCTCAGTGGTTCGAATGGGGGGTCACAGAGAGCCCCCAAGACCATACTAAGATCCCATCCAGGGGTCAAAATTCTGCTGGGGGGTCTCTTCCTTAGCACGCCCTTCATAAATCTTATTATGAGTGGGTGCGCGCCAGGCGTCCTGCTCCCCCAGCCCTCGTGACAAGCTGAAATTGCTGATAGGAACACCTTAATCGCTGAGAAAGAGCAACCTTTTTCCAACAAGTCCTGAAGAAAGGTGAGGAGCTGGGTCAAGTTGCATGAATAAAAAATAATATTTCTTTCTGTGCACCAAGCTTCAAACATATGCCATTTCCTGGCGTAGAGAGACTGTATTGACACAGCTCGTGCATTTTGAATGGTTTTAACCATGTTCTCTGGCAGGCCTGAGGCCATCAGCTTGTTCCTCTCTGCCACCAAGCTCAAATTTGCCACAGTTCTCAGTCTAAGTGGCGAAACTGTTCCTTCCAGTGACGTGGAGGATCCCTGGAGAGGATCCGGTGGTGGAACCAGCTCTCCCTCAAGGGCCCTAAGTTCTGTGGTCCTTTGAAGATCAACCACGTTAGGGAGAGGGCTTTTCTGCAGATGTACATCCATACTACTCTGATCGAGAGTGTTTGGAGGCAGAGGCAATCTGCTGTCATTATTAGACAAAGGCTGAACAGAATGTCTGTTTTTCCTCTTTTTGTTGGTGTTACGACCGTATGAGGGCCAAAACATACTTAAAGGACACTGGACACAAGAAAAAGGTTTAAATGATGTTTATTTAACTAAAACTAAGAGCCTCCAGGCGGTCAGGGTCCTCTCAGGCTTCTCCCACCCGTCTGGAGCGCCTTCTCCTGCTCAGCGTCCTTAAAGAAACAAAAATAAATTAAAAAGAGAAAGTTCAAAGAATTGTAGGACGAGTGGGTGCGGCGGAAAAGAACAAAACGCCACCCAGGTTGGTCCAATCCTGTACAGGACCGTCGTACCCCCCCAGGCGACGATCTACCTAGCCAAAAAAATACCTCTAAATAAAAGAAAAGCGATAACTGAACTACCGACACCCACACAAAAGAGAAAGTTCAAAGAATTGTAGGACGAGTGGGTGCGGCGGAAAAGAACAAAACGCCACCCAGGTTGGTCCAATCCTGTACAGGACCGTCGTACCCCCCCAGGCGACGATCTACCTAGCCAAAAAAATACCTCTAAATAAAAGAAAAGCGATAACTGAACTACCGACACCCACACAGTCAAAAGTATTAAACAAATGGAGAAAAAGATGAGGAAACAGTCTCACACGCTGTTTCACTTTAGCTGTCCCCCTCCTGGGCAGCAGCTCAGACGCTTCCCTTCAGCATCTGATAAAAAGAAGAGTCAACCAGAGTACAGCAGTCCAAAACCACACTCTATTTAAGCTAGAGTCACACAAACTCTCAAAGAGCTTAAACACTCTCAACTCTTGATTTTAGCAACTAGTCCTGAAACCAGTGCCAGGCCTTAAGAGCCTATTTTAGCTCCAACAGGAGCAAACAACAACAATCTGAGAGGGTGGAGATCTCTCAGAATTGTTAGGTTTACCTGACAGTGTTTTCAGCAGTTCCAGTGAACCCTCAGCTGAGTTTCACACCATCCAGAAGACTTCAATAAGCCACCACTCGTTCCTCAAGCCAGTCTTGGTACAACGAGTCTCCACTAGATTACTCTTAACTTCACACAACTCTAGTAAGCACTAGAGCTGTTAAAAGAGCATCCTTTGCTCTACATGAGCTGTTTATAAAGAGCTCCCAAACCTCAAGAGCTTTACCTCAAGAGCTTTAGCTCACACCAAGTAGCATGAGAGCTCAACACAGTGATCAGAGTGGGTGGAGAACACTCTGGAACACAAATAGGCAGCAATACAGCTACCTTAATCAAAACTTGGTTTACCTTCAGCAGGCTCCAAGTTGCTCCAACAAGCACCCTTGCTTGTATCCACCAAACTCAGTTGGCATTCTCACAATCCATTGCTCTAAGCAAAGGCTCCACCCTGCACCAAACACAGCATGTCAACTTTATAGGCTGGACCTGCAGGTGAACAGCAGCCCTGCCCAATCAAGCCTGATTGAAGCAGAGTTTAAAAAAAAGGTGAGTTCTTTATTGAACCAGCAGGTTGCAGCAGTTTGCAGCCATGATAAAATTAAAACAAGGATGTTTAAACTTCTAAAACCCAGGGTGCATAACATCCCCACCGCCAGAGTTTTGTTGGGGGAGAACGTGCAGATGTCACCTATAGACACAGCACTCCTCTCCAAACAAAACATTGTGGTATCTCAGAATGTTTGGAAGCCAAACAGACGACGCTTATCTCCGTCTACTCTGTAAGGCTTTTGTTTAGCACCAAACACCAAACAAATACCAACATCATGTTTCATGATGTCAGTGTAAGACTGGATATTTGTCATGACAGTCAGGGGGAATCTGTCCTCCTCATTTTCTGCACCGGACAGCATCCCTGCGTCAGTTTCAACAGCTCCATTTTCAGTTAATCTGAAAATACAGAGAGTGTTAGACAAGGTTTCATGAACATGAAGTGTCAACAGCTCACGTGGTACAGTCAGGTATGAGTTTTCTTCCACAGTGTCATCTTCAGCTTTTAGCTGAGGCGACAGTTCCACATCATCCACCATCGTTCTGCCATCTTTTTCAGTATTTGCTGAAACTGGACATAGTGGAACAGCAGGAATAGTCACGTGTGTCTGTACCTCTTTTGANAAGACCAATTCATTATCAAAACGGGTCATTAGCTTTCTTTTGTTGCACAAGTTGGGATCACAGAACATCTTAAAGCATACAAAATCACCTTAATGTTTATTATTAGGGCATTACTTTTTAATCAAGACATTTAGACCTGCCACCATATTAATAAAATCAACAGTAGAGGTAAGCTAACGGGGTTCTAAACATGGAGACAGTGAATATGCTAACAAGAGGCACAGAAACTCGCTTTTCACTTAACACAAATCCCATCTGGCTTATTCAGGATTGGAGAGATAACTACAGCCAGAAAAGTGACTTTCAGAAAGAAAAGCTTGGAAACAATGAAAAGTAAGTGACAGGATAAAATGAATGTTGGCTAAAGGAACTGGGAATTATAGAATAAAGTCAAAGCTAAAGAAAATCAAAATATTAGCAGAACTGAGTCAAAACCCAATTTAGCAAAATTATTTGGATATATTGATTAACATGTAATGTTAAATTCAAGCTCAATGTGATCAGAAAAACCTTTAAATGTACCTTTCTGGAAATGTTCAAAATGTAAACTTTTTCTCTCATTTGTTGTAATATAAAAGGTTTAAAAGAGCTTTAATCCTTTAACACTCATTGCCTCAGCATTGCACCACATAAAAATAACATTGATTGTTTGTCTAAAGGTCAACTTCATGAATTTTAGATGTATTTTGTGCTTCTGGTGATTGTGACATTTAAATCAAACAGGTGTTCCCATTAGATTTCTACAAAAACATAGAAATGTCTCTGAACACTGAAAAATGTCCATATTCTTTGCTGCTTAAGGTACTAATTTAGAGTTTGGTTAAATAAAACATACATCCTGTGCACATGGGGATGTTGTCTTTCCAATGGTAAAGTTGAAGGATTTTCTTACTCTTGTTTCTAATAATTTGGAAATCCTAAAACATAATTGTCCTGTCATTTCAAGGCTTAAACAATAAATAAAAAAATGTGCATGCATAAAATGCTGTCCCTGAGTGGACAAGAGTCTTAGCTTTCAAGTGTAGAGGAAACAATAAACAAATGCAGTTATAATATGCAAGTATTCATGACTTGAAGTAGCCTGGTTAAAACCAGACCCTTGTCCTTCACTTCGCTTCAGACAAGGGTCTGGACTTTCTCCATTGACAACCAATTTTTGCAGGAGGCATGGCCTCTGCTGATGGCTGCTCCCCCGTGGTCTGCTGAACTTGACTTCAGCTCCGCCTCCTGCTGAATTTTCTCTCGCTCCGTTCATTCTGTGTTTATATGTTAATAAAACGTCCTAATAAAATAAAATAAAACCATGGATCGCTGGTCCAACACACCAGAAGACCAGGAAATCTGATGGGACTCGGGCAGCAACGTAAAACCCGAGTTTATCTCTCGTGACAACCTGAGGCATTTCCTTGTTCATTTCACTCAGCGGAGGGAGAGGAGGATGAGGAGGAGGAGGAGGGAGCGATGATCACTTACTTTTGGCAAAAAAAAAGAAAACTCCAGATAAGGGATTAAGAAGGGGAAATTAATAAATTTGTGTCACATATAAAACAGTCCTGCATCGCTTGAATGAGAACATGCGAATGCTCGTTGGCTGCACGCTCCCCCATGGTCTGCTGAACTTGACTTCAGCTCCGCCTCCTGCTGAATTTTCTCTCGCTGAATATTCTGTGTTTATATGTTAATAAAACGTCCTAATAAAATAAAACCATGTAGCGCTGGTCCAACACACCAGAAGACCAGGAAATCTGATGGGACTCGGGCAGCAACGTAAAACCTGACTTTAATTCTCTCGTGACAACCTGAGGCATTTCCTTGTTCATACACTCAGCGGAGGGTGAGGAGGAGAAGGAGGAGGGAGGAGGGAGCGATTACTTGACTTTTGGGGGGAACAAAAGAAAACTCCAGATAAGGGATTAAGAAGGGGAAATTAATAAATTTGTGTCACATATAAAACAGTCCTGCATCGCTTTGCATCGCTTTGAATGAGAACATGCGAATGCTCGCTGGCTGCGCTGGGACAGGTGGGGGCGTGGGTTAGGGGCCAAAAACTCCGCCCCTTCTGTTCTCTGATTGGTCCGGTCAAAAATCTACCGGAGAAATCGTTGTCTATGAGAGAAGTCCCAGACTGTGCAGTGAAGGGAAATGAGAATTGAGCGGAGCTGTGCAGGAAGGCGAGGGCCAGGCTAGACTTGAAGTAGTTATTAAAGCAAACGCTTGCACAACCCAAATTATTTGGGTGTCAATTTTAAAAAAAGTTTCTCAACATTTGGCAAATGTGTATTTTATTTGTTCTAATCAGTGCTTAATAATCAAACCTTTTCTTTCTGGTGGACAGAAACATCATTTAATGCTGAAGAGAGCCCAAAGCACTCAACTCTCCTGTGACTGAGTGGTCATTATTTATTGGCTTGCCTCTATAAGGTCACAGTGAGCCATCTCATTTCAGCTGTGTGCATCCAAAAGTAAGGGCACTTTAAAGACGATTTATTGTCACAGAGAGAAGTGAACGCTACCTGAAGACATTTTAGAGCTGCACTAATCCACCAATGTCTGAATTCAAAAATCAATTCAAGAGGTAATTAATGCACTTTACCTCTGAAAAGATTCTACAAGACTATACCTGCACTGTGACTTAGAAAGAGGCAAATAATTGTTCAAGTGTTATGTGAAGCCTCTAATTGTCTCGTACACGTGCAGTGTTTTTTTTCCAGCTCTACGGGGAAAACTATGCTGCAGGGATGCACCAAGCTGAATTAGGTTCCATTTTTTCATCCTCATTTACACGTCGAAAAATTCTCAGCGGGTTTTAAACACTTCAGGTGTTCACGCAGATACACAAGAAACAAAAATTACAGTCAAAAAATACCAAATGGTTCAGGAAACAAGGCAGGGGTTACGTGTCAAAAACCATGGAGGGATTTGAAGATGTTTTTTTGAGCATTAATTTTTAAATTTTAAGCCACATACTCCATCACTTAGATCATTCAGGCACTAGCGTTTTAAGCTGTTGACATGTTCAGATTCCTTCTTTACAATGCAAGAAATGCTTTAAATACAAATTTAGTTCAAATGGCTGCAAAAAAAAAAATGCATAATTACAATCCTTAATTAAAAAAAGAGTTTTTTTGTTGTTATTATTCAAATCTGAGTTGCATGACTTATTGATCTAATTTCAATTACCTTTTCCTCCTGAAGCAGAACTTACCTTCCTGGGCTGAAAGTCATACTTCACACAATGCTGAAAACCTTTCCCTTTTGACTTGAGCGACGTCACAATCATGCAGTTCCCAACAAAATGTGTAGAGTAGCCGATGCCCTTTCTGGTGCGAAAGCTGTAAACAAAATCATACGGTAAACCCAACCCAAATGTATTTATGTTCAAGAAGAATAGCTGAAATTAAAGAGGATGTTTTCACCAGGCAAGTCAGAAATTTAGTCAGTTAATTTTGCTAATGCTGCCCTTATTAAAATAAAAGGTTTTTTAATTGTGTAGCAAGTGCGGGGTAAAAATAGTTTCTGGTACCTCTTTACAACAAGGCTCCCCTTATAGATAGCTAAAAAATAGTTTATAGATACATCATTAATTCCTCTATAAACACCTTTTAAATCGTAAAAAAATTCTGCTTATTATGCATGAATTAAGGGCAACAAAGACTAAACTGACCAGTTTCTTGCCAAATCTGTTCAACTGCATATTTCATCTAGGGTTGTCATATTAAACATTCCATACTAAGTTACTACCTTGTAAGAACAATAAGTATTTTTAAACCCATTTATTTAGGATATAATATTAGTTGTAGATACTTATAATGCAGTGATAAAGTACAATATTATTTGCTAAAGAAATAGGTTTACAAATGCTTATTGTGCTTACAAGGTATAATTTAGTATGAAATGTTTAATATAACAAATCTAGATGAAATATGTAGTGAACGTATTTGGCAAGAAACTGGTCAGTTTTGTCTTGTCAACCTTAATTCATGCATAATAAGCAGATTTTTTTTAAATGATTTAAAAAGTGTTTATAGAGGAATTAAAAACTTATCTAAAAACTATAAGGGGAGCCTTATGGTAAAGTAGTACCTAGTTTTTTGTTTGTTTGAACCTAGAATTTGCAGACAATAAAATACAGGAGAAATGAGTGAACAACAACAATTTTTAAGCGAACACATAAACATTATTACGGAACAACCAGCTGAGACGTGTGAATAGTGAGACTACAGTAACTGCAAACTGTGTAGGCATGAAAACAATTCCTGCCCGGTAAAGACGGCAGTAACGCTTTGTGTCAATCATCGCTCGGATCATATGGACTGCACAAAAGAAATATGACTGCAGAAACGTTCACTGTATTCAACATGAACAAACGTTCTGCAGCTCACGGTGTGCAGAAACAAACAGTTCTCAGTTTGTCCTAGTTCAAACAAGAAATTCTCTGCACCACTAACACAAACTCATTTCACTCCCACTGTCTTCAGGTCTAAAGCTGCCTGCCCCCATCCATAACCACCCACTGGAGGCACCTAAAACAAAGTGCGTTTTTAAAAAAAGCAGGTAAAAATGTATTTTTTAACATGGTGGAGTGGAGAGTTTTGACCCTCTGCTGGAGAAGCGTGGTCCGCCTCTGAAGATACAATTATTTTTTGTTGTTTACATGCCCTGTCACTGAGCTGCAAGACACTCGAAGCAATGCATAAACAGGATTAGCTTGGCATATCGCTCCCTTCCTTGTGACAGTCGGTACGCAAAAGCTGCCACTTGAATACCAAATCTCTGCTTGGCCAACACGTCTTTTCTCCTTTTTGATCTTGTGCGTCAGAGAGACAACCAAGTTTCTGAAGTGAGCAGATTATTCCAGTCCAACGTTTAGGCCCACGTAAAGTGATGACAGCCAGCAGATGATAAGTGACAGTTTTCTCCTGCCAGCCAATTGCATCGCTCCATCTTCAATCTTTTTCATTCTCTTCATGAGCTCTTTTGTATTATAGATTGTTCTCTTATGACATCCGCTCAGAGTTCCTTTCTTTACAGAAAGTGCAACAGCCAGGCATCACTGCACTTTGAGGTTATTGATTTTTGCAATAATTACCCACAAGCCCCAGCGGGAGCTGGTGTGTGAGCCTTCTGTGGCACTTATTCAAATTTAAATTAATACCTTCATAGTGTCTCTCCACCCGCAGCAATCAGTGTTTCAGCTGCAGTAATTCATGCCTCCATGGGTTTTAATCTCAATAATCTCACCTTGTTGCCCCTCCTCCCTCCATTATAATTCATGGCATTATCTGGGAAAATTGAGCACTTACACGAAACACGTTGCATTAAAGTTGTCTAAAAAATGTCTGTAAAACTAGTTTAACCTTGAAAAACAAGATGCAGTCGTAAACTTCTTGGATGAGAAAATCGCTGTTAGTCTCAGCGTGTCAGACAGCGTAGTGCTTTGTCAATAAAGCTGCTATTAGCTTTACAAGCTTCTGCAGGAAGAAATATAAAAGGTAAAAACAGCTACATAAAACACAGGGTGCAAATGTGTGTCGGTAAGCACTCACCAGTAGAGATACGGTTTGTCCTTGTCGACGCCGATATTATTTAATGGATCCATTCTGAACCAGGTGTTGAATGTAAACCCGTTCTGATAAGGCCACTTAGCAATAGGAGGTAAAGCAATTGCCTAGGACGAACGGGAGAAAACAAAATATAACGAATCGTTCAAAAATACAGGACAAAGGACTATTTGAAAAGCGCCACACACTAAACCTGAGTATTTACAGGTTAAATGTTCAGACAAAGTCAAAGTACACAGCTCAAGTGTTTAGATTTACAGGAACAGGAGGAGAGGATTTAAATCTAAAAAAAGTTGTCATGCCTGCGTTTATTTTTATACAGCTTATTCATATATAAATGCATCCGTATTTAGTCATCTATTTTAAGAAAATAACTGATAAAAAATTAATAAACACAGTGCTTCTCACAGTACTGTTGATTTATTATATTATATTTTCTTCTTGGCATTATTTTTATATGAAAATGATCCTGTCTTTTAAGATTTAATTAGCTTTTTTATTTCAGTTTGAATATGAGTAAACAAAAAAAAGATTAATGTGAAACAAAAAAACAAAAAAAGACATTTATGGACAACTCGCTTGATTTATTCTTTGGCTTACTCTGAGCAAGTTTAGTATTAAAACTAACAAAATTGTCATCTTCAAACTACAGGTAGTCCTCGACTTACGACGGCCTCGACTTGCGATGTTTCGGGGTTACGTCACGCATCTCATAAAAAAATATTTTTAAAAAATTGAAAAATCTTATTTTATGTGTTTAAATGTACTTGATTTTATGTGTACAGCACTTTGTTGCAGCTGTGGTTGTTTTAAATGCCTTTGTAAATAAAGTATTATTATTATTATTTTGAAGCCGATTTCAAAGTCAACTTTATTGTCAGAACTGCAATATGTACAGGACATACACAGGACCGAAATTTATGCAGTTTCCAGAAGTTTCTGGAGGGAGGGGGAGCTTGACGAGCTCAGTGGAAACTTACAGGAGCGGGAGACCTCATTGTTTTGACAGGCAGACCGGAGAAGACCTTACTGTAAAACTCTGGACCGCTGGACCGTGCGTGGGAATGGAGACCTTATTGTTTGGAGCGGAGGTTTATGAGGCAGAGAGGCTATACAGCTGAGCAATGAGCTCACATGCTAACAGACGTTGCTGTAAACGCTGTGGACCGCGTGAAGCTGCAGGAAGCTGCAGAGCTGACCAGCTCCCAGTAAGAAATTAACTATTTTTTCCGTTCATTATGGCTCCGAATGTATGTGTTTTTTGATAATTATGTAGGGTAATGTGTTAGAATAGGCTAAGTGCTTGGTAAAAATACAGTACTGTACGTATTAGGTGCCGTTTGCACGTATGAGGGGCCGTTTGGATGTATGAGGTGCCGTTTGGAAGTATTTTCTGACTTACGTCGATTTTCGAGTTACTAACGGGCGTAGGAACGGAACTGCATCGTAACTCGGAGACCACTTGTACTTATTTTACAGTGGAGCAGTGGTAACTGGCCAATAGACGACGCTAGGGAGCCACTCCACCACCCACACCACTCACATTATCTTGAATAAGACAAAAAAAAAAATATATATATATATATATATATATATATATATAAATTTGAAATGTATGTACATATATTTCTTTTGTAAGATAAATATTTTATAGTTAGTGATGAGTAAAGTTGTTTCTTTCAAAAACGTTGTTTCTGATTGATGACGTATTTCCGCCCTGGGGTGCAAAACTATTTGTCTATAGACTCTCATTAAAAGTTGTACATGCACAGTTAGCTCCTCTTCAATACAAGATAGGACCATTCTGGGCGCTCCTCTCCTGCGCACAGAGTACGGGCACACAGTACAGATTGTGCTTCCGGTCCCAGCACAGATCATGCAGACACACACACTAAAGGCTATGTGTGAGAGGCTAGCTGCTACAGGCAGGCTTTAAGCCATTGAAAACCCTTTATCTAATGCCTATGTTGCCCTTTCTGACTAACCCTAGCCCCCCTTGAAGAAAACTCCACCAGCCGTCACTGCAGTGTAGCATAATTTTTATTCTGCATTTTGTTTTTGTAACGTGCTAAGCTCTTAGTAAACCTTATTTTTATTATGGCTCTGTGCATGTGGCAAAAGTCACTTTTTGCATGTTTTAATATGTTGTTTATTTATTACTTTAATTTTAGAAATTAATCATAATTTATTTAGTAAACCCATTATACTCAAGTTAAAGTTTGTTCCTAGAGATTTGTGAACAAACAACACTGATGAAAGTATTATAATGTAAAATCAAGGATTTGTAAATTAGCAATACACATACACTTCAAGTCTTCACTGCAGTTTTAAAATGTATTACAATAAGTTTGTCTCCCATCATCTGAGAAGAAATAAATAAAAATGTGTTGAATAAACGCTGTTGTAAAAGCTGATTACAGAAATCTTGAAGTGAACACTCGAATGTGGTAATAGCTCCACTTAAAAGGTATTCGTTTAAAGTAATAGAGTCCAGGAAAATAATAATATTATTAATAAATCAAACAAATGTAGTTAAAACTAGAGTGGAGTATGATTGCATTAAAACACCTGGAAGCATTTATTTATCGTAGCAGACCAAATAAATAAGTTTGTTTAGTATTTATCAGATATATCACATGTCATATCACAGTTTCATACTAAAGATGTTGTAGCTACAAGAGGTGTCTGATAAATGACAGGCTCGTGGTTATTGCCAGCTCGACTTGATTGTGACACTCAGCTGATTTAAGCTGCTCCTGGTTATGTTTTTATAGATTAACTCAGTTTGGGCCTCTCACTCACAGAAATGGACACTCCTTAGGTGCCATGATTTAAAATCAACCGCAAAGCTGCCACATGTTGACCAAGACAATAAAACTGAGCTCAGTTACTGAAACAGAACAGACATTTATCAGACAAACTAAGACAAGTGCTTACTGCTGCACTGCGACCAGGGAAGTTGAAGAAGACATCTGGACCATGTTTCTGAGGCATCTGATTCAGCACCGACAACATTTTTACTGCATGCTTTGGCTGCACAGGAGAAACATTTTAAAAACAAGAGAAGAAAACAAGAATTACAAGAGAGTCAATCTCATAACTTATTAGACTTCAAACACTCACTACCATAGCAGATTACACTTAATCTGCGGTTAGTGAATTAGTGAGTGAGCCTCAAACAGATCTATATTGGTTGGTTATTGGAAGCAACACAAATGTCAAACAGACTCGTGCCCACAACCCTCAATTCTAGAATGACTTACCCAGAGGGTTCCTTCTCCTCGTAGCATGCTGAAGAACAGCTTCAGTTCTTTCACTGTGATGCTGTAGCTAGCTAGTACACCCAGCATCTCCACCAGCAGGTCTTACAGAACAAGACATCACACACAGGCAGAATAACACACCAGCAGATATACACACAAAATCAAGAACAAAAAAAGAGGGAAGCAGAGACTATCATAAAATGCAGCTGCATTTTTACAGATATCATAACTCATCCATATTGCACGGGAGATCCTCATGGGGAAAAGTGCTCATCTGCTCAACCTCTGAGATATGATTTCACTTTAGTTTGCAGCCCTTTGTCTGTGAAATTTCATTATATCAAACATTTCTCCGGGAAGGGGACTAAATCTGCGTTTATCTATATAGTAAACAGCTTTCACTTAAGAGGCACAGCGACTGCAGAGAAATGAATTGTTTGATTCAAACCTAAAAACTAAATGGAAGAAACATTTTTTTTAATGAAAATTTTATTTTAAATGCTTTTGACTTCAGGAGACAAATTACAGGAAACCCTCGAGGTACGACACCCGCGACCTACGGCAACTCAGACTTACGATTTTATCATATTTAAAGGAGATCACATATAGGTCTTTAAAATTTTTATGTTATGTCTGTGTGCTATCTTGACAATATAAATTCATTTTAATACACAAAATAATTCTTAGATAATCAATTATACCCTTTTTAATTCTGCCATTTTTAACTTTCGTTTTGAACGACCGGTTTCTGATACAAGTTCTGAAGTCCACGCCCTTCAACGATCTGTTTACGCCCTCTGTAACAGCCAGTATCTGTAATGTGTTGTTGTTTTAAAATTAGCTCTTTTTTTATTACTCATTTGACTTACTGTTAGTGTTAGCTTAAGATAACTTACCGAAACCCGTCTGAGCGCGCCGCAATTTGCTGCTCCTTTTAGCATTAGACCACCCGAATCCGAAGCTAATGTTAGCTTGTTCCTCTTCCGGTGTTCGCCAGCTCCGCTCGTTGCACGCGGAGATTTTGGGAGTTATCGCTGTTCCAGTCAAGACAACACAAAGTTCACCAAGTGTCTCCCGTAAATTAATCCGTAAGGAGAAGGTCCTCGCTGCTGCGAGGCTGCTTCGAGGCAGCAGCGAGGCTGTACAGTTGAAGCTCCGCTCCATCGCGCCAGAAGCAGTGTCCCGTTGCCGCCGGTCACTACGACGGGGGTCCGCTCGTTTAATTTTTGCCGGCTGCGCGTTGGGAGCGATCGCAAATACACTAAAAATTGAACTAAAACATAAAAATAACAATTATACTTTATTTATAAAGCCATTTAAAAAAACAGCTGCAACAAAGTGCTGTACACATGAAATTAAGAACATATAAACAAAAGATGAGATGAAATCATGAAAAACAACAGTCATGTGTTTAATACAGAAGTGGGTTGAGCCTAACCAGGGGTTGCTAGGTGAGGGGCTGGACTCAGGTTTGAGGTGGTTGGCTGCGGTTTGTGACGTCACAAACCGCAGGAAGTGGGAAACGAAGTGTATTTATCAAAGATAAATAAATCTACTTAGAGTAAATAAACCACTGGGTGCATTTTTTTGGCCTTAGGACTGTTTTTTTATGAAGTAAATACCCAAAGTTGAGTAAAAAAAAACATTAAAAAGTGAATTTTGAATATGTGGTCCCCTTTAATAAAAATATGATAAAAAAGTTTTGTTTTTTCTGGCTCCAAATGTATGAAGTTAAGAAGCTAACAGTCTTTTAAACAGTATTGACCACGTGTGTGCGTGTGGAGCGTAAGGAAGCTGGGGGAGCTCGGACGGGTGCGAGCTGATGCTAAAAGACGAAGGCAGGCTTTGACCAGCTCAAAGTAAGACATTATATTTTTTATTTATTGTACAGTATTCATTTACTGTACATGTAAAGTTCTGTGCATGTTAGTATGTCTGCTTGTTCAGTCTCATGCAGTTAAATATGTGTGCGGCGCTCCGTTAGCGGTATAGCCGCGACCTATGTCAGAAACGCGGACCTACGACAGGCAGGTGTTTTTGGTCCGCAAGGTACGACAACATCGACCTAAGTCACACCCGTAGGTCCCAATCCCTGACGTAACTCGAGGGTTTGCTGTATGTCAATCAGAACATACACATGTATATTACAAAGGACAAATCCTGAATGTTAAATACATCAAATTGTCCATTTCTATTCAGTAATGGACAATGTACAGCTGCCACAGTTACTGTATTTTTTCAGACTATAAGGCGCACTTAAAATCCTTTAATTTTTCTCAAAAATCCAAAATGAGACTTATAATCCGGTGCGCCTTAAGTATGAATTCTGGTTGTGCTTACTGACCTCAAACTGATTTTATGTGGTTATTGTGAACGAGTTGAATAAAGTTCAGCTTATCTGACTCTTTTATTTTGCTTAATTATACCAGCAATCCAGTACGATTTATGTATGAAAACAGACCCGTTCATTGATATTGCACCTTGTAATCTGGTGCACCTTATAGTCCAAAAAATACGGTACTTTGAAACGCAGGACAGTGGCTAAGCCCTGGAATTTGAGACTCCTTTTAATGAGCACACTCCCTAAAGCCTGAAATGTAACAGAAACAAACCCAACCTAAACAACTGTAGCTTGTTTTAATCCTGACCCATGTCCTGAGACGTTAATCCAAACTACCACAGCTAAAATGCTTTACAAACAAAAAAAGTCTGCTCGCATAAATGTCATACCTGCAATCAT
>JBBPBX010079797.1:0-10038 GCA_038048925.1 Garcialebias charrua
AATAATAAAATTGAAATTAACAAATCTAGACCACACACACCCCCGTCCCCAAATGTGCTGTTGGTGTGTGTTGTTGTAAAGTGCACTTAAAAAGGAAAGAGAAGGAGCAAAGGCTGGCATTATACCAGTTTCCCCTCCACTCCAACTCTAACCCAGGCCCTTATTGTCTAAATGCATAATTGTGAGTGAGCATAGGCACAAGGGGTGAGAGTGATGTCATCCCGCCACCCATAACCATAGTGCTCATTCCATTCCCTATATGTGACTTTTATGAGGATGTTTATGAGTGAATGTCTAAAGTGTATAATAAAATTGAGTACGTACCAGGTGGTTCTGAACAACAGAGATGTAAAAACGTTGCAGCACACCCGAGTCTCAAAATCCCTACATGTATAAATTTGAGATGAAGAGGGCGGAGGTGCGTGGTGAGGGATGGGGAGAAAATATCTGCAGGAACAATGCTCCCGCAGCGAGTCAGCTCCCCCGCTGACCCAGCATACCCCTCACTAGTTTGCCAAGGTCCACCCAAGGAGCAAGGCAAAATAAAACACCTCTCCGACCTCCAGGCCATTGAGTCAAGGACCAGAGAAGGACACGGCCCGAGGGCCACCAACAGCAGAACCAACAGCCCACATCCACCAGGGCCGCCACAACCCCTATGGACTGTAGTCAGCCCGCCGCCCAAGAAGACACAAAATCCCACATGGACGACATGGCCAAGTGCGCCCGCCTATCCGCAGACAGAGCCAGGAAGTACCGAGAGCGGGTCCCAACCAGGGCCCGCACACCGGCCATGCATAGTCCCAGACCATCATCAAGGACATCTACTTAGTCCCCACCCCAGAAGAAATACTACACCCACCCTTCATACTAACAACTTTCAGAACACATAACACACTAGACACCCAGGCTGGGTTAACCCCCTCCCATTGGCCACCAGTCACGCTCCCAGACACCCAACCCCCCAGCACATGAACCCCCAACCCACCAGCGAGCCGAGGGCCCCCGGCCAGAGCCGGGCACCAGAGCGCGAGCCAGCCCATAGCCCGGCGACCCGCCCGCCAGAGCCCAAGACCCCCGATCCCCACCAGGCCCAAGCCCGGGGACGACACGCCCCCAGAATCCCAAGCCCCCGGCGTCCACCCCGAAACCACCCCAGCATAGCCGGGTCACCGACCGGCGATCCATGACCGCCGCCACCGACCACCCGAGGGCCCGCATGCCGCCCCCAGCAGACATCCCCTAGAACCCCCTGGTCCTCCCCAGGTCGATTTCTGTTTTTGTTTTGTTTTTATTCACAAAATGTATCGTTATCATCAGAATGCTCTAAAATATCACAATATAATATTTGAGCCATATCGCCCACCCCTAGTCTCATTTCTTTGATCTTATCCTTTCTTTTTTTGGCATTGTAACTGAACATTTTCATGGGTTTTCAGATCTGCAATCCAGCTGCTGTGCTAAAAATAATTCTAAGATTAATTTGAAATTTTTAGCCATGTGGTGTGAGTGTGCATATGAGAGGTGTAAAAAAATAATGTGGCTTCATCTGTACCCAGTTGTTTCCCAAATACAACATGAATGTTGCTGTGATGTGATCAGGGGTCTGGATTTCATAGGGATTTGAAAAACAAAGACCAAGAGAAAATCATTGACTTGCTATGGAGGTTGTATTGACTAGTCTGACTGTAGATATGCGCATTGTTTTCAAATTCGTGCCAGCTTGCTTACCATGCTTCACCTGCCCTTCTCTTCATTTCCACCCATTGCATCTGATTCACCTCTGCACCCCCATCACCCTTCTTTCCTCCATTTCACATCTTCCTCAAGAATATTTCCTCAATGTTTCCATGTCTCCTCTCCCTTGACACAGCCATAAATCACAAGGACTGAGGAGGTCTTGTTTGCATTGGGGGGGTGCGGGGTGGGGTAATTATATGTACCGTATGTAAGCTCTCAGACCATGATGAATTAAGCTTAGCTCCTTAGCTGTCCTAAGTAGGCCACTCCTGACTGACACAGATGGCGCGGGCATCAGTCTCCACTGGAAAATCCATTACCTGCTGAAATGACTAAATAGCTAGAAAAAGGCTTTAAAAATTAAATAAAATAACCAAACTATATAGTAAATTGTTAAGAGCTTTTACCAGCCAACACTAAACAACTTACAAAGTTGTTTTATCTGAACATAGAGGACCTTGTGTTACCATGGCAGATTTTCTCCACTTTGGAATAATCAAAAAGTCGTAAAACTAAAAGTATTGCCATTATTGCAAATTTGTGTTTCTTAAAAAAAAAAAATGTGTGAACTAAATTGCACAGTGACGACTGCAACATTGTTTCCCACAGATCTTGATCAGCCCCACACAAACTCAAAATGTTAACATTTTCATTAATACAAAGCAACTTCATATTTAGAACACTGAAGGATTTCCTTCAATAAATCACCCTTGTCAGGTCTTTCTTCAAAATATCACAATGACGAGAATAAACCCAAAGCAGATACGACTGAGACAGAAACAGACTCAAACTCTTGGAAAAGGCAAGCACGTTTACTTACAGAAAATGATGACACGATGCTCTGTGAAACATGTACATGACGAAGAGGGTGGTGTCTGTTAGAGAATGGTGAGAATCATGATCAGACTTTTTTTTTTCTTACAGGACTGTGTGAGGATTACTGGCGTCAAAAGGAGGTCGGAGAATTCCAGGTAGGTATGATGAGAAGACAAGGAGACCAAGTAAGATGCAGGGCTTCCAGAGTAAGATGTAAGCAGGCAAGTGGTGAACAGCAGAAGAGCAGCTAGACAGTTCCAGGTCAGACGCAAGAGCTCACATGAGTTCCAGGGAAAGCTTGTCTTGAAGACACCAGGAGGAGAAACACTTTCCAAGATTGGTCTCAGGTGAATGACTTCTAGAAACAGGGAAAACACAGGTATGAAATGAACACTAAAAGGTTGAACATCAATATTTATTAATATTGTGCTACAGCAGGAAGGGATCATTTCCTCAGCCTCTTGTACCCCTGGAGATCATCAGTGGAAGGGGCCACAGCTGCTGCTCATTTGTGCCGCCCAGACTCATGGATGTGCAGAAGGAGAAACATTGAAATCCTACACAACATATCTAATTATTTAAGTTCAGCACTTGACTTTTTGAGTTTTGCAACATTTTAATTTAGTGTTGATCTTATTATTTGCTTAAACCAGGACCTATGTGTTTTCCTGGTGTTAGCGTTAACTTCATTTAATTTATATACTGTGGAGTTGTTTATTCAATTTCAGTTTATTCACACACAAAAATAATCAAATACATAATACATACTACATAACTGCAAGATAACAGTGGGGGCCAGGGGCCTCATGTACAAAGACTTGCGTGGATTTCATACTGAAAAGTGCCGCACGGTCAAATCCAGAAATCTGCGCACGCACAAAAAAATCCAGATGTATCAAACCGTGCGTACACCTGAATCCACGCACATTCCTTTTGTACATCACAATTAACGTGGAACTGAGCGCACGTGAGACACCTCCCCTGACACGCCTTCATTTACATATGTTAAACAGATGCAAATTACTTCCTGCATGTGTGAAGGACATGTTTGTTTGATCCCTGCGCGATCAGAAATGATTTCTAGATTCAGGAAAATAATGAATTTAATATAATATGAGTGAGGAAAATCCTAAGTAAGAATAGTAATAAAATGTGTTTATCACGCAAAGAACGAGTGATTGTGTGTCGGTATTTGTGTGTGCGCGCACCCTGCTTTGGTGCGCAACCGGCTCATCCATTCATTCTGAGTGAAAATATTAACTTTGCGCACGAGTTTATTACCATAATTACTGTAAACACAGAGGAACTTAGATGTTTGGTAGAACATAGATCTTTGTTTATTTAATAGATGATATGAAGAAACGGGTCTGTGCGTCTCAGTGGAGTTTTCATGACATGACGTGATGTTGGAGTCTCCAAACGCTGCGCGCGCCGCAGCCTTGTGCGCATCTGTTTGTCTGTGAAGCTTTTACTCTCCTACAAGTTATATATGGTGTACTTTCACGTGTCATTTTGGAGAAATCTACAATAAACGCAGATTATGAATCACCTCCAGCTGCCGTGTAACACCGGCGAGGGTGCGCGCGCGCTCCAAAGCGCGACCACTCAGCCTTTGGAATCATATAGATGAGACATTCCATTGGACATGAATCGGCTTTGTGTGGACTGGACTGCCCTGATCGGCCTGCCAGCTCCCTCAGGAAAGCTCGGGAACAGTTTGATCGCTGCTTCTGCATGTGCACGCGTGATGCACGGCTCCTGTGTTGCTCCAGAGCGCAGCAGTGCCAAACTGAAAAATGATTATTTCTGAAAACGGCTGATAAGCCATATCCTAGATCAGAAAATTATATCTGTTTATAAATAAATGCTCTGCGTGTTACACTATTTATTATATCCTCCAGTAAGGCTGAATGAATCCGTTCCTGTTAAATTTATTTTTGGCACAACTTTGCGCGTCCTTTATTTAACTGCGTCATGTGGATGTAATACTTGTTAATCGTGTGTTTGGTGGGAATATTAATCATTTTCACATCATGAACAGTTAATAATAATAATAATAATAATAATAATAATAATAATAATAATAATAATAATAATGAATTCAATTTATAACGCACTTTTCATTAATGGAAATCTCAAAGTGCTACAAGGTGCAACAGAATTAAATGTCAATAAAACAAATAATAAACAATTAAAATCAACAACAGTATCAGCTATGATCAAAAGTAGAATCATGAGGAGGCAGAGTATGCTCGGTTGAAAAGAAAGGTCTTCAAGCCGCTCTTAAAGTCAACCACAGACTGTGGGGCTTCAGTTTCTCTGAATCACCTGTAAGTGTCGCCAAAGGAACAAGAACCACAGAAACGTGCGTACGCCAGCAGGGGAGCTGGCGTGGAAATGTACTTGGATGCGCACATATTCACGTTCAGTTCAGTTTTGATACATACGGGGTTTTGCGTGGATAGTGACGTACGCACGGTTTTTGTGCGCACGCACGGTTGATACATGAGGCCCCAGGTCTCCAAAAAGCTATTTAAAGCTTATAGTTGGAGCCTGGGTACATATTTCATACAATTTATAATATACTTTGTATTAAAATAATAGCACAAATAAAACACCGGTCCCCATACAAATTCCAGATAAAACAGATTATGTTACCTCTGATCAATAAGTTACAGGTCCTACAAGTGATCTCAAGTATATAAACTGAGCAATTTGGTTTTTAACTTTTTTTTTAAGTTGACAATTAATTTCAACTATTTTAAACTCTTGTCAAGCTTGTTCTCACTCTTAAAAGTTTTATTAACCATGTTGTTCAACATGTTCAGGACAAGGGTGTAGGAGTAATTATTGAAAAAGATGGATGGATAGAGAGAGAAAATTAAATTTTTAAAAAATGTTTTAACTTCTTGATCTGAAAAGGCTATGTGCTGGGGGATAACTTACAAAGGTGAGACCAAGTCAGTGTTTTGCAAGTCTCAAGTACGGTAAGTCTCAAGTCTTTATCCTCAAGTCCCAAGTCAAGTATCAAGTAAAGACGGTCAAGTCAAGTCAAGTCTCAAGTCATGACAAGCAACAGTCAAGTCAAGTCCCAAGTCTAAAACTTGGAATTTCAAATCCTTTCGAGTCTTTTTTTAACAGTGTTGCAATTGTATGTTAAATGTAAATATTAGACCATGTGTTATTTTTAAAACCTGTATTTATTTCAAATCTTGATAAAACATGTGCAGCTGAACACACAAAGTATAAAAATAAATCATTTTAACATTGCACCTCTATATTGCACAGTTCAGTTACACTTAGCTGCAAGAATAGTCATATTTTAAACTATAACTTTCAAGAACATTCAGTGAAAAAGACAAAAGTAGAACTGCTTGTTCAGACAAAAAAGTTCTGACATTTCCACAATACGGTTCAAAGAAACATAACAGCATTTGTTTCCCTCTACTCTCTCATTTAGTCACTGAGTGGACTTATATGTGTACATGTGTGAGTGACACAAAGCAAATACACAAATTGAACAATTAACAGGAATCTGCCATTTAAGATATTTCAGTTAATTATTTTGCACTGCATTTGCAAAAGACCAAACTGGCCAAAACTCAGTCATTTGTACATGATCGCTGAACAGTCTCGCCCCCGCCTATCTCTCGGATCTGATACACCCATATGTCCCTCCACGTGCTTTGAGGTCAGAGGATCAGGTACTCTTAATAGTTCCAGAAACTCGCCTTAAGCGCAGGGGTGACAGGGCGTTCTCTGTAGCAGGCCCAAGACTCTGGAACGAGTTACCGCTGCTCATCAAACAGGCCCCCTCCCTCTCGGTTTTCAAATCCCGGTTAAAAACTCACTACTACTCCATCGCTTTCAATGCCAGCTGATTTGTACTGGATCGTTTGATTTATGATCTGCAATGTTTTTATGTTTTTCGTGTTGTACTTCATTGTCTGTGTTGCCTGTTGCGTGTTTGTTTGTCCAGCACTTTGGTGTGGACTTGTTCCTGTTTAAAGTGCTTTATAAATAAAATGGTATGGTATGGTATGGTATGGTATGATGAGGCCATAAAGAGAGAAACGCAATTTCGGTCCTGTGTATGTCCTGTACAGTACATATTGCAGATCTGACAATAAAGTTGACTTTGACTTTGACTTTGAAATGATGCCACCATAGCTGAAAACTGGCTCCACTGGAGCACTGCAAGCTGGCACTGCCAAAACTCTGGTGGCCACATGAAACAGGGAAGGAATAGTCTGCATGTTCAATGCCCAGAACAAGAGGGTGTTCTGTCCATCAGCCATATCCAGCTAGTGACTTAGCTGTTGTGCTGGACTGGTCTGCACATTCTTCTTCTGCCTCTTACAGTAAGCATAAGACAGTCCTTCATCTTCACAGTCCTTTTGATCTTCATCACCAAGAGTCACGGTTTGCTCTGACTTTACAGGGTCTGCAGCATCTTCCAGGATCTGATCTGAGAAAGCATCAAATTAACATTTGTAAACTGAGGTGTACCACACACCCACCCACACAGACCAGTATTTGCAGTTTGACTCCCATCACCCTCTGGAGCACAAGTTAGGAGTCATCAGGACTCTGTATCACAGAACAGACAGCGTCCACACTATCTCAGGAGTCAGGCAGAAGGAGAAATCCCACACAAGACAGGCTCTAGAGAAACGTGGATTTCCTAACTAGGCCTTCCTGAAAGCAGAGAATAAACCCAAACAGAAATCCAGCCAGCCATCAGGTGAAACGGAGGAACCCAGACCAGTGGTCATTCCGTATGTTGCGGGAGTTTCAGAGAAACTGAGACATTTATTTTCTAAACAAAATGTCCCAATGGCTTTTAAACCCCAAAACACATTACAGCAAAGACTGGTTCACCCCAAAGATCCAGTCCCCTGGCACAAACATAATAATATTGTGAATGCTGTTCAGTGTCAGGAGGGCTGTGATCAGTCTTACATCAGTGAAACTAAACAACCACTGGCCAAAAGGATGGCCCAGCATAGAAGATCAACATCATCAGGCCAGGCCTCTGCGGTCTACACTCATCTCCAGGCCAGCGGTCACTCGTTCAGGGATGAAGATGTTCACATCCTTGATAGAGAGGAACAATGGTTTGTGAGAGGAGTAAAGGAGGACACCTTTGTGAAAATAAACCATCCACCATTAAACAGAGGTGGAGGCCTCCGTGTTCAACTGTCCCCCTCTTACAATGCTATTATTGCTAGTATCACTCAGCCCCTTGTGACTAGCAAGCAACCATCAGGGTGCTAATGATCCATCGTAAGGCTGATGGTCCTCCTTAATCATGTGAGCAGCTGGTTTTGGCTGTCAGCAGCAAACTGGTTGATCCACTATGAGAAGGTGCTATTTATAAGACTGAGCTGAAAACAGCACCTCAGACTGAAGTAGTATTTCGGACGAAAGACGAAACGTTTCTAAAATAAAATTTGGTTTGTTTTTTGAATGTCCAGAGGACCAAACAACTGTTTTTAGATGTTTCTACAAAGTACCTGGATTATTGAGCATGCATCAGGATATCAATTTAACAGCATCAAAAGAGCCCTTATTACAATTTCAGGCACTAAATAAATAAATTAAAAATACAGTATAATATCACTCGGTCAGCCTACTTTCATCTTCGAAATATTAATCGTCTTCGTCCTTCCCTCACTCCTCACTCCATTGCTGTTCTGGTCCTCAGTCTGGTCACCTCTCGTTTAGATTATTGCAATTCTCTTCTTTTTGGCTTACCTCAGAAAACCCTCCATAAGTTACAACTGGTCCAAAATTCAGCTGCCGGAATTATTACACGGACCCCCTCAATCCATCAGATCACACTTGTTTTACAACAGCTTCATCGGCTTCCCATCCCATATCGCATCAATTACAAATACTCCTCCTTACATTCAAAACTGTCCACAACCTCACTCCTCCATATCTTTCGGACCTTGTTCACATTGCTACAGCTGCTTGTACCCTGATATCCTCTTCTTCTATTCAGCTCATTGTTCCCCTTGCTCGTCTTGTTACTATGGGGAGCAGAACATTCAGCTGCTCTGCTCCCCAGCTCTTGAATTCACTCCCACCTGATATTCGCGACACAAATTCTTTGCCACATTTCAAAGTCAAACTCAAAACTCACCTGTTTAAAGTAGCCTATGCACTATGATAGCAACTGCATTGTCTTATTTTAATTCATTTTACTTGTTTTTACTGTGTATATAATATTGTGTCTGTTTTAATGATTGACAGTGTAAGGTGACCGTGAGTGCCAAGAAAGCTGCCTGAAAATAAAATGTATTATTATTATTAGTAGTATAAAAACATACAGTAAACAGTCTTTACCTTTAATTTATTGTGTCACATCTATATTCATGTCTCAACTGCCCAACAAATAGTGTTCCACCCACACCAGAGAAAATGCTGGATCCAAAGCAGCTGTTTGAGGTACACTGGATCTGAAAATGGTGCAGTGACCCCTTATTTTGCTCTAGCCATTCACACACTGATAAAGATAAAGATTTACATTTTTTAATTTTTAATTTGATTGTATATGTTGCAGCTCACGCACACATACATATGGAGTGTGGAAAAACAGAGGGACCAGAGCCATATAAAGAGAGCCTTGTGCCACTCCCATAGACATCTATAGAAGAATGGAATGCAAAAGTCACGTGGGTCATGCAGCCGCAAATAGTTCCAATCATTGGTTCCAGCATTGAACGTAGTTCATTCTGTGTTTCGGACGTTTTTTTCTTCTTCTGTTTTTGCTTTATGTTAAACCAGTAGCTTCTCAAACTGACTGACAGCGAGGAGCTTTTCAGAACTATTGAGAGCTGCATGAACCACTTATCGGCTAGTTCAAAGAGTGTCACAACTCTCTCTATGGCGCTGAGAGGGACGGTATGCGTCTGTTAATATGGATTGAGTGAAAATTAACACATATTAATAATGAATTTTAGACTTTAGATTTAGGTTAAAATATCAATACTTTTTAAATAAACAGGTTCAAGTGCAAGTAAAGTCCCAAGTTATTGGTGTAAAAATCAAAGTTAAGTCACAGGTCTCTGAACATTTTTTCAGGTCAAGTATAAAGTCTTAATATTAATGACTCGAGTCTGACTCGAGTCCAAGTCATGTGACTCGAGTCCCCACTTCTGATAACTTGTAACTTATCAATTTAAATCAGAACAATGGTTGCAATTTGTATCATTATGGTGCATGAGTCATTGATTTAACACCAGTACTACCCAGATGTTAGCCATTTGGCTTTTCTAACTATAGTTCCCATGGGAGTTAGTCAAATGGCTAATTGAATTTGCATTTTTGCAGCCATTGGTATGTATATGAGGCCATTCTGTTGGTGTGGAGGAGTCCTTGAGGGCATATTTATATATCAGAGTCAGAGAGTCTTTATTGTCGCATGTGGTACATGTGATGAAAACGATTATGTACACAGGGTCGTGTATATATATA
>JBBPBX010079798.1:0-16312 GCA_038048925.1 Garcialebias charrua
GCAAGTTGGGGAGGCAGCAGACGATGAGCATCAACAGGTGATGGAGGCTGCAGGAGTGGAGCAAGAGCAAGTTGGGGAGGCAGCAGACGATGAGCATCAACAGGTGATGGAGGCTGCAGGAGTGGAGCAAGAGCAAGTTGGGGAGGCAGCAGACGATGAGCATGAGCAGGTGGTGGAGGCTGCAGGAGTGGAGCAAGAGCAAGTTGGGGAGGCAGCAGACGATGAGCATCAACAGGTGATGGAGGCTGCAGGAGTGGAGCAAGAGCAAGTTGGAGAGGCAGCAGACGATGAGCAGCAGCAGGTGTTTGATGCAGCTGGAGTGGAGCAAGAGCAAGTTGGGGAGGCAGCAGACGATGAGCACGAGCAGGTGGTGGAGGCTGCAGGAGTGGAGCAAGAGCAAGTTGGGGAGTCTGCGGTGGAAACCCCACGAGAGGACATCACTGTTGCTGCAGATGGGGAAGAGGAAGATGAACCAGCAGCAAAAAGGCGACAAACAGAATGTCACTTGTGCGAACCAAGAATATCAGAAATTAATCGTCTCTTACAGGAAAACAGGGAGCTCAGGTCAGAGCTGAATAAAAAACAGCTAGACAAAGAATTTCTTAGGGGTGACACAAAAAAAGTCAGGTACTACACAGGACTAAATTGCTTTCCCGTATTGTTGTCATTGTTTGAATTTGTCAGGCCTTTTCTGCCCACATCCAAAAAAATTTCACAATTTCAAATGGTTCTGCTCACATTAATGCGTCTTAGACTTGATCTACCTGTTCAACATCTCTGCCATCTTTTTAATGTGTCACATAAAACTTTGTCTAATACTTTCATTGATACTGTCGATGTGTTGTATGAACAACTTCACCACATGGTACACTGGCCTGAGAGGCATTGTTTACAAGCCACAATGCCTACTCCATTTTTAGAAACATTTGGAAAACGTGTAGCCATTATTATTGACTGTTTTGAAATCGCCATAGAAAGACCCTCAAATTTAACAGCCCGCGCCCAAACCTTTTCACATTACAAAGGTAGGCACACTATGAAATACCTTATTGGTATTACACCACATGGCGCAATTTCTTTTATTTCAAAGGGATGGGGTGGACGTACCTCAGACAAGAACATAACAGATAACTGTGGCTTTCTCTACAAATTATTACCCGGTGATCTTGTGCTGGCTGACAGGGGATTTGATATTAGCGACAGTGTTGGAATGATGTGTGCTGAGGTTAAAATCCCATCATTCACCAAAGGGAGATGTCAGCTTGATGCTACGGATGTTGAAAAAACTAGAGCTATAGCTCACCTTAGGATCCATGTGGAAAGAGTTATTGGTTGTCTGAGAAATAAATTCAAAATGTTACACAGAACTATACCCATTCGGTTGCTGCTTACGGCTGAGGGTGAACAGATGATGCTTCTTGACAAGATTGTGCATCTGTGCTGCAGTCTGGTAAACATGTGCCCTAGTGTTGTTGTAAAACCTGCAGCTAATGAAACCTGCACATGTTAATATGACAATGCTCCTACTGACATATGGAAAATATAGATTACTGAAAAATATACTATCTGGTTTCTTTTTTAAATATTTGTCCAGTTTCTAGAACTGTTTGGTGTTAAATGTTGATGTAAAATATTGTAAGTGTGCTTGTGTCACTCATTACTTTTTTTGTAGAATGTACTGTCGAATAATGACATTCTAATGTTTTTTATTTTTTTCAAATTTAATAAAAATTAAACATGGTAAACTTTCATGTTACAGTTGATTCAAACACTTCAGGTAACGTAAAGAATTACTAAACATCTGATGTACAATATGAAAAGTTTTTCATGCAGCGCGGTTTCAATTAATACAATATAAAACTTCAAGTAAAGAATTATGTAAACAAGCATTTAATAGTAAACATTTCATGGGGACCTGATGAAATAGATCACATTTTTTGTAAAAATTTCAAGTATAAAAAAATTAATAGTACAAAAGGAAAATAGTAAAGAAACATTTAAATGTAAACAGTTCTTTAAATTCTAGTAACAACTATTGTAAACAGACTTCAAAATAAATGTATAAGGTGTCAAGTAAAAAGATAACATTTTTGGTTAATTTAGCTTGACATTCTTCATGTGTCATAGCATCAGGTACAAATGTGATGTATTACATTGGATCAAAAGGTGTCAAGTAAAAAGATAAGAATTAAACTTAAATTTGCTTCACATTCTTCAGGTGTCATAGCATCAGGTAAAAAGATAAAAATTAAACTTAAATTTGCTTCACATTCTTCAGGTGTCATAGCATCAGGTACAAATGTGAGGTATTCCATTGTATTACATTGGGTCAAAAAATTGATACACAAAACATATGTGCAAATACAACTCCAACAGCATTTTTCACATGCTGTTTAATAACGACATATTTATGCCTTCTTAAAACCTGGAGTACAAGCATACGCAGAGAAATATCTACCAACGAGCTCAGGAAGACAAATTTGTTTAAAAAAGCTTTGTGCTTTCTGTCGGCGTGGTTCCCAGAATTCACGATCTGGAGACACACGGATGACAGCCATTTCTTTCTGGGTCCACACAACAAAGTCACAGTGATTTGCTTTAGTAACAAAAAGCTCAGTTTGGACCTGTGTGTAGTATGGGTGATTTGTCTTCAGGGTTATTTCACTGCCAGATTGCTGGAGGCAATAGTTTTTGTCATTTGCATCCAAGGCCTGCTGGATGCTGCTCATCCTATATTTGTAAGGGCACTTGATCTCCACGCAGCCCGCTCCACAGCACTCACAGACTGTGAGTCCGTCTGGAGATGCTCCAAGTTCAGGGAAGTTTGGGTTAATGATGAATCCACATTGTTTAAATTGTAGTCTCTTGTGCCTGCTTGCAGTGATTTTAATGTAGGCATTTTGTGCATCAGCCTCATGACTCACACCCCATCTTGTTTGCACTGTAGACACCTGCTTGCCTGGGTTACACACCTTTTTAATAACTGTCAGAGCAGGACTTTCCAAACTGGTGCCAAATACAGCATGCATGCTGGAAGCTGTAATTCGTCCAGCTCGACATTCATACCAGGCGGGACATTTATGCTGCATTCTTGTATTCTTCTCTATAGTTAATGCCTGCTCTTCAGTAAGTAAAGCAGCATCTTTGTGTTTTTCACAGTCCAGCAAAATACTTGACAGGTCATGGGGCTGTATATTTTTGTTGTGCAGAGATGTCAGAGATGGAGGTACACATGGCTGCTCATTAGTTTTGAATAATTGGTAATGTACATTTCTTCCTGACATACCAACAGCCTTACCGTGCTCTAGTATGCCGTTATGCATAATTGACTGATGTTCTAGCATAGGTGACACATGTTCTGGATTTGCTGGTGGGGTTTTTCTTTTTTGTGCTTTCCTTCTTCTAGCTGGTGTTGATACATTCATGTGGATTTTTTGATCGAGTATCTTTTTTTGAGAAGCTGCACTACTTAAGTTAATTTTATGGCCAACTACTCCGTGAATCTTACTCATATTTCCAGGCAACATCCAGTATGCTGGCTCATCTGTAACAGTTTTTGTGCCTCGTATCCTCACCGTTGCTTCCAGTCTAAAAAGCAGGGCAGCTACATGAGTGCAGGTCTCCGCTAAGCCAGCCATACAGGTGCAGTGAGCGCACTCAACGTAACCGGTGTTGCTCACCATGACCCACGGTGTTAATGGTGGCTCTGAGAGTCTCTGAGAGTGCATCACCTGTGAACACACATTTAAAATAGTGAATGAAATGACAGACACATAACTTGAATATATAATTTACAAATATAGCAATTGTCTGTAGTGTGTGTGTTTATATATATTTATTTATAATAATGAATGTTTGACTTCAATAAATAATGTTATTAGACAACTAAACATATTAAAATGTAGGTGTATGAGTAATTGCCATTTAGTTATCAACTAGTAGTTACATAAATCAGTTAAAAACATATTTAAAAAATTGAGAGTTCACAGTTTTCAATACTAAAAGCATACAGAAGGTTGATTTATTGTAAAATAATGTACTTTAATAATTTATGTGAAATTCAGTAGCCAAGAACAACATACCTTTGCTCGAACCACAACATATTCACAATCCAGGGGTTTGAAAATGTCCAAATCATGGACCCAGCCATTTGTAAATTGGGCATGTGCTTCCATGGATTTATAATTCCTAAACTGAGTTGCGGTGTAGGCGCTGACACCACAGACCAGGTACGAAAAAATGTCTGGGAAAGTCAATGGAGGTAAATATTCAGGGTCTCTGCTCCAATTTGTCACAACAAACGGGTCAACATTCCCTATTTTTGCTATTTTTTCCAAGTACCGTTTTTTGGCGTCCGGTAGAAGTTTGTCACGATAGAGTCCGCTTTGTTTTGCGCTGCTTTTCAGCATCGTGGAGGAAGATACAGCGCCAAAAAGGATGGAAAATCACCTGAGTTTCTTTTATTTTTTCTGAGGGCAACAAACATGGCGGTCGAAACGGGAACGCCCCGACACGCCCCCGACACCCGCCCACACAGTGACGTCTGCTCCAAAGCTCTATGGCTGTGTCTGCGTGATCAGGTAACATCTGTAATTTCTTTTTATTCAGGGAGGGTTTATTAATGAGAGTTTTGGATGATTTACTGTCTTAAAATGATATATGTCAGGCGCGACCGGTGTTACAGAACACCGTGACTTTTAGCCGAGATAGCTGCTAACAAACGTTAGCCGAGAGACAGGAGCAAACGCGTTGCTATTTATGTATTTTTAAATTATGTCTGCGCGATCAGGTAACATCTTTTTATTCGGGGAGGGTTTATTAATGAGAGTTTTGGAAGATTTACTGTCTTAAAACGATAGATCTCAGACGCGACCGGTATTTTTAGCCGAGATAGCTGCTAACAAACCTTAGCCGAGAGGCCGGAGCAAACGCGTTCGCTATTTATGTATTTTTAAATTATGTCTGCGCGATCAGGTAACATCTTTTTATTCGGGGAGGGTTTATTAATGAGAGTTTTGGAAGATTTACTGTCTTAAAACGATAGATCTCAGACGCGACCGGTATTTTTAGCCGAGATAGCTGCTAACAAACCTTAGCCGAGAGGCCGGAGCAAACGCGTTCGCTATTTATGTATTTTTAAATTATGTCTGCGCGATCAGGTAACATCTGTAATTTCTTTTTATTTGTCCCTCCTCTTTTAACAAAACGAGTGGTGTTCCCACATTTTTAATGAACTAAAACAACAAAGTTTGGACTGTCTTCAACTGTATTACTCGCATGTAAACAAACGGTGTTTCCGGTCAACCGGAAGTCGTGTGCACATTTCGCGCAAAGCATCATGGGGCGTAGGAATACTGTGGATAGGTAATTCTTATTGGAGACCTTTCTTCTGCACTGCAGAAACATTGAAGGGGAAACTTCCGTACTTTTCGGGGTAAAAGTCGCTTCTGTGTATTAGCCGCTTTGTCCAATTATTGGGAATAATTTGAAAAAATCTAGAAATACGCCGCTTCGCCCTATGAGTCGCATCTATTATGCGTCACCGCGACGCGACAGCGCCTCATTTGCCCTGCTGAAAATGGCGGCCACAGAAGCAAGCCAACACGGAAGGACTTTACAAGATTAACACGGTAAAAACTAGTATTTCTTTGCTGAGAAAAAATATATTTCTTAGCCGACATTATAGTACAAGGGTTCCTGAGCTTAACCGTTCACTCTGTAAGCCTAAAAAATATCCGTCGAGTGGTTTATGACTATAAACGGAAATAAAACCGAAGCTAACGAGACGATTCCGTCTCTAAAAACACAAATAAAAAATCTAATTTTATCTCAAATGTCTTATATAGGGCAACAGTTTGTACATTAAACCCTATATAATTTTCATTCATTCATTCAACCTTTATTTATACAGGCTAGCCTCGTTGAGCCACGGGGACTCGTTTACAAGAGGGACCTGTCTCACTCACACCCAGGGTCAATTTAGAGTTATCAATCAGCCTAACATGCATGTTTTTGGACTGTGGGAGGAAACCGGAGCACCCGGAGAAAACCCACGCATGCACGGAGAGAACATGCAAACTCCACCCAGAAAGGCCCCCGGACCGGGATTTGAACCGGGGACCTGCTCGCTGAGAGGCAGCAGCTCTACCAGTTGTGCCACCGTGCCACCCCTATTGTAATTACACTCTGTAAGCAGAAAAAATATCCGCCGAGTGGTTTATGAGCTATATTCTAAATAATAGGTACAGTATCTGCTTACGGTAGCTAACCGCTAATAAAATATTGTTGTTTTTTTTTTATCTCAAACATCTCATAAAGCTAGTCAGTTGTAAATGACCACCAAATAATTGTGCTCTGTAAGTTTCAAGAAAATCTGCGGTGTGGTTTATGAGTTATCTTGCTAAAAAACACAGCTAACTACATAGCTAATAGTAGCTACCTCCAGAGCAGGAGGCTCTGCAGCGACAGAGTCAGTCCGAGCAGAGGAGGCTTTTTTCGGACACATGAGCTAGAAACGGTCGGTGTACTCTCTGGAAGTGTCCCCCTAGCGGACAAAAGTGGTACTGCACCATTTTTTTTGCCAAAATGAAAAACGGTCATATCCGAGTCAAAAATGGGTCTAAAAATATGGGAAAAAAACCATAAATATGATGCTTCGGCGTATAAGCCGCAGGACATGCAAATTAGTAAAAAAACAGCGACTTCTACGCCGAAAAGTACGGTACATGTTGCATGATAAATGTAGCCTGATGACTTTTTACTTTGCAGTATTTATAGTTGTAATACTTTTGTTGGTTTAAAATGTTTCTTGTTCTTCTTTCGGCTTTTCCCTCTTCAGGGGTCTCCACAGCGAGTCATCCTCCTCCACCTCACTCTGTTCTCTTCATCCTCTGTCCTCACTCCAACTACCTTCATGTCCTCTCTAACTGCATCCATATATCTCCTATTTGTCTTTTTCCTGGCAGCTGCATTTCTTACAACACACACGCACACACACACACACACACACACACACACACACACACACACGGCACCTTTTATATTGGTGAGTTAATTTGATGGAATGTACCGATATTTAACTTTATCGCTTATATCGGCCAATACCGATAGCATACCAATAATATTGTGCATCCCTGGTTAAAATGATTTAAAATAAAAATAGCTAAATTTTAACAGGACAGAGGAACAAGAGGTATTTGGTTTCCTTAAATCTGAGCTGAGAATGTGAGAAGGGGGGCTGAAAGAGAACAGTCTGCCATCAGCACATAGACAACACTGCACAGAGTTCACTGCTGATATGAAGTAATTAGTATCACAAAGTATTTTCCATCATTTGAGCAACAGCTGAGATTTTACTCACAATCAGCCACAGGAAGTACACAGCAGATGGTGTCTTAGGTTTCCCTCCATTGTTAAAACATCATGGCTTTAACTTCAAACAAAAATTAAGATTTCCCCGACTAATTTCTAAAAGGCCAAATGCAAACATTTCATCGTCACAGAAATTCAGCTGAATGTTTTTGTACAGATTTGTCTGAAGCTTAAAGACTGGTTCATACACAGACACCAACCTGAAACATCTGCCTGAGACGGTTCATACACAGACACCAACCTGAAACATCTGCCTGAGACGGTTCATACACAGACACCAACCTGAAACATCTGCCTGAGACGGTCCAAGCAGTCGTGCTTCTACCAGGACAGCTGCAACCCATCTGATCCTGCAGGGGAGGGCTCTGCACCCCAAAGTATCTGCATGTCTGCACAATGCTTCAGTGGGTGAAACATATTCAACTGGTCCCCACATTAAAATGTCCCCATCAAAACATCCGAATCATCAGTATCCAGTCCATATGGAGAAGCACCATGCGTTAACAGAAGGATTTGTTCATCCTCAAGACTCACGACCATCAGCTGATGCTTGATTGTATGAAGTTTTATGAGCCAGCAGTGGATGAATAAACTAGAGCACACAGATGTTCAAACCTGTTTCATTTAAGTTTAACTTTTTTCACAGGCAACACCAGTCAAGTTATTATTTTCTGCTGCAATTTTCCCCTGCTGGTTTGACATCATTGGCCCATCCCAGGTTCATACGAATGACCGAGACTGATATTTTCATCAACACTCCACATTATTACATGTGTAGTCCTGATTCTAAACATCTGCTTAATTATTCAATTCAATTCAGCGCCAAGCCACAACAGAAGTAATTTCACGGTACTGAACAGAAACATTCATGTACAGTACACAAAAGGAAGTTAATAACATTATTTATCTGAGAAGCAGACTGCTTTGAGATTAACGTCGTCACAGAACTCATCTTGAGCAAGCATGAAAGTGACAGTGGAAAGGAAAAACTCCATCATGAGGAAGAAACCTTTAGAAGAACCAGAGTCAGGACATGCAGCCATCTGCTTTGACCAGCTGGGTTTGAGAGGAACAGATACACAATGGCAGATCAGGAATCACATGATAAGATAGAAATAAGATCAAATGAAAACTATTAAATTGCAACAATTCGTTTTAAGAAATGAGGTCAGTTTGTCCACCTAGGGCAGCATAACAAGTCGATCCCATTTATAGGATTTATCAAAAAGGAAAGTCTTCAAACTGGACAATGTGTCAGCCTCATGGACAGAAACTGGAAGTTGGTTCCACAAGAGAGGAGCCTGAGAACTGAAAGATCTTCAAACCATTCTGCTTTTGGAAACTAGGAACCACAATTAAACCTGCAGTCTGACAGTGAAGTGCTCTGTTAGGAAAATATGAAACAATAAGATCTTGAATATAAAATGGAGCTAGGATGTTGAGAGCTTTGTAGGTTAGAAGTAAGATTTTGAATTCAATTCTGAATTTGAAAGGGAGCCAGTGGAGAGAAACTAAAACTAAAGAGAGATGATCTCTCCCACTAACTCCAGTTAAGACTCTGGCAACAGCCTTTTGGATCAACTGAAGACTTGTCAAAGAAGTACAGGTAGTCCCCGACTTACGAGCGAGTTCCGTTCCTGCGAGTTGCTCGTAACACGAAAATTCGTAAGTTGGAACACGAAGCACGTGTTCTCGTAAGTCCGGATTTTTCGCTCGTAAGTTGGAACATTTATGCTAGCGCTACTACGAACACTCGTTTTTCATCAAAAACGTTCATATTAGTTCATAAACATGGTCGGAAACGTGTTTCCAAACGGTTAGCTAACACACTTTCATCTAAAAACACAAAAAAGTGCTGTATTTTTTACAAATTTACTTCTCGTTCGCCAGCTCGTAAGTCCGGACGCTCGTAGGTCAGAGCGCTCGTAAGTCGGGGACTACCTGTATTTCGACACCCACATAATAAACTATAATAATAATAAACTATAATAATAATAGTAATAATAATAATAAACTATAATAATAATAATAATAATAATAATAATAATAATAATAATAATAATGTAATAATAATAAAGTATCTGATAATGCTCATGTGAAAAAACAGAAATGATCCAGATTAAACATTTAAAATACTCAAATGGTCACAGGATTTAGGTCAAGGTCAAGGTGTCTTTATTGTCTTTCACATCACAGGTGGTACATGTGGTGAAATGAAACTATGTACACACGGTCCCAGTTACATCCAACAAAAATACAATTTGTAAAAACAGTAAAAAGATCTGAGATATGAACTTTAAGACATATGTTGAACTAAGAATATACAAACCAGATTCCAAAAAAGTTGGGACACTAAACAAATTGTGAATAAAAACTGAATGCAATCATGTGGAGGTGCCAACATCTAATATTTTATTCAGAATAGAACACAAATCACAGATCAAAAGTTTAAACTGAGAGAATGTATCATTTTAAGGGAAAAATATGTTGTTTCAAAATTTCATGGCATCAACAAATCCCAAAAAAGTTGGGACAAGTCCATTTTTACCACTGTGTGGCATCCCCCCTTCTTCTTACAACACTCAACAGACGTCTGGGGACAGAGGAGACCAGTTTCTCAAGTTTAGAAATAGGAATGCTCTCCCATTCATGTCTAATACAGGCCTCTAACTGTTCAATCGTCTTGGGCCTTCTTTGTCACACCTTCCTCTTTATGATGCACCAAATGTTCTCTATAGGTGAAAGATCTGGACTGCAGGCTGGACATTTCAGTACCGGATCCTTCTCCTACGTAGCCATGATGTTGTGATTGCTGCAGAATGTGGTCTGGCATTATCTTGTTGAAAAATGCAGGGTCTTCCCTGAAAGAGATGACGTCTAGATGGAGCATATGTTGTTCTAGAACCTGAACATAGTTCTCTGCATTAATGGTGCCTTTCCAGACATGCAAGCTGCCCATGCCACAAGCGCTCATGCAACCCCATACCATCAGTGATGCAGGCTTCTGAACGGAGCGTTGATAACAACTTGGGCTATCCTTGTCCTCTCTGGTCCGGATGACATGGCGTCCCAGTGTTCCATAAAGAACTTCAAATCGTGACTCATCTGACACAGAACAGTCTTCCATTTTGCCACACTCCATTTTAAATGACCCCTGGCCCAGTGCAAACATCTGAGCTTGTGGAGCTTGCTTAGAAATGGCTTCCTCTTTGCACTGTAGAGTTTCAGCTGGCAACGGTGGATTGTGTTCACTGACGATGCTTTCTGGAAGTATTCCTGAGCCCATTCTGTTATTTCCTTGACAGTGGCATTCCTGTTTGAGGTGCAGTGACGTTTAAGGGCCCGGAGATCACGAGCATCCAGTAGAGTTTTACGGCCTTGACCCTTACGCACAGATTGTTCCAGATTCTCTGAATCTTTTGATGATGTTATGCACAGTTAATGATGATGATAACTTAAATCTAATTCTCCAGCTCCCCGAGCGCTGACTACGGCTGCTCGCTGCACCACCTGGTGGTGGTTGGGTTAAAGGCAGAAGACCAATTTCGTCTGTCAAGTATGGGAAACATACACAGATGACAAATGTGACAAATTAATTAATTAATTAAAGTCTTTGCTATTTTACGCTGGGTAACACCATTCTGGTATTGCTGCACTATCTTTCTGTGCAACAATGGTGGAATTGGTGATCCTCTTACCATCTTGGCTTCTGAGAGACACTGACACTCTGAGAAGCTCTTTTTATACCCAATCATGTTGTCAATTGACCTAATTAGTGTTAATTGGTCTTCCAGCTGTTCGTTATATGCTCAATTTCCTTTTTCCAGCCACTTATTGCTACTTGTCCCAACTTTTTTGGGATTTGTTGACACTGTGAAATTTTGAATCAACATATTTTTCCTTTAAAATTTTACATTTACTCAGATTAAACTTTTGATCTGTCATCTATGTTCTATTATGAATAAAATATTAAATGTTGGCACCTCCACATCATTGCATTCAGTTTTTATTCACAATTTGTTTAGTGTCCCAACTTTTTGGGAATTCGGTTTGTACAAAGCACCAACAATACAAAACAACGCAACAAACAACAGCAGCATGAACATGAGTCTGTGTGAGCAGATGAAGACAAATGAAGGGTTTAATTTAGTGTTTTGCTCTGGAGATTTTTCACAGGGTTAGAAGCAAAATAAAAGGAAGGTTGGGACATTAACAAATCAATTAATGAACTACACGTTAGCCAACATGCTGTAAGTTTTAGGGTTAAAATGTGTCCCAAAGGCAGTGTAGTGTAGTCACAAGCAGCAACAAGTCCGAGCTGGAATCACGGTCCGCACCATAATTAAACATGACTGTAGGCCTCTTAGCGAGCACACAGAGGCGGATAACTGAGGCAGGTCAATCTGAATGAAGGGCCGACACCAGCTCCCTCCACATTCCTCTGACTGAACACCAGCAGGTGACACAACTTGCATGAAAATATGACACTGCAGGAAGTGTGCTTGCTAAAATAAGAACTTAAAGGACAACACCCACCGTGACAGTAACAATTCACCATATTGGAGAATTACTGTAGTATTTTATGAATTTTATTTTCATTTTTGCATTTGGGCCAGGCGAGGGTTAAAAAAAAAAAAAAAAAACAACCCACTCCCGAATGAATCCGGAAACCTGGCCGAAAAGTCCCGAAGGGTCATGCCTTTCGTTACATTGATCTCCACCCAGAAAGCAAGGCAGAAGGTAGGAGTGAGTTTCCATGGAGGTTTATGAGAGTGAGAGTAAAACTGCATATTTCCTGGTGCATTTTTGTGTACAACTGGACCAGTGGTCTGCTTTTATTTATTATTTATTTTATAGACCTTTTTAATAAGATATAACACCGCTGCGACTGTTGCTGGCTGCTCTCCTCTGCCCAGAGAGGAGCGAGCCGCGCGGCTTCTCCCGTCTTCTCCCTGGCTCCCCGTTCCGCTGCGGGTCAGCTTTGAAGTTCGTGCTGGGGCTCGGTTCTGTCCAGCCTTGTTGCTGGAGCACGGGGAAGCACAGAGAGCACGGGGAAGCCCGCGCGCGATGGTACATCCAGACCGACAGAGCTCCGCGCTGCGGCTGCCTTTCTACTCCCGACCTGTCTGGTCAGGGGAGAGAATAAAAAGGCGATGCGGAAATGAATGAATTTGTCGCGATCAAGCGAATTAAACTAGTATGTCTACGTGGATGCTGCTCAGAATATGACAGACATCAGTGAGCGACCGCTTCTCTTTTTTTTTCCTCTCTTAGAGCAGCGGTCATGGAAGTTGATGAAGGCTTATTAAAACTCCGCCTGTAACTCCAAGGCGGAATCTTTAGTGATGTGAATGCCCATATTTGGAGAGGGGCAGATCTTCCCGGAGCTTCTGCTAAAATCTGCTATAAATCATGAAATAACACATTTTGCATTATTTCTCTACAATATAAATAAACGCTCCTGTATTATTTTTAAATAAACTAATAAATATTAATGGCGATGCAATTTGAAAACATGGTGGGTCATGGACTTTAACTCTCAGCTTTGCTGCCTTCAACATTGTTGCTGTCTGAAGAAAGTGGAGGAAGGAAATTAAGCCGGGCTGCAGCTGAAGTCTCAAGGACAATGCTGAATAAAAGAAATAGAAACCACAGCAGATGCTAGTGTTCATCATGAAACTGACAGCCAGCAACGTCTGCATTTAAAGCTTCAGTTATGAGTCCGTCATTTCATTTGCAACGCTGCGCATTCATTTTAGCTGTTGCAATCCTTCGAAGGACAAAAATGCTGCTCGTTTACCCAGTTTCCGTTAAAAACCAACAATTACACGGAGAAAAGCTCAGTCACAAGCTTGTAAATGACTGGAGGATTTATTGCAACGGACCCTCGTAACAAGGATAAAAGGACCGAAAGAAACGAGAACTTGCTTTACACAAATGTTAACAAGTACTTTAAACCTCCCCCTCAGTGCAAATTACTGGATCAAATTTAAATGTCCTTATTTCGACCTTCGAGGAAGTGTGGTGAATTAATTTATGACTGATAACTATAAATAGAAACACCAGTAAACTGCACAGTGATTGAGTTTGTTGGAGAGACTGTTAAAATCACGAAACAATGGTTGTTGGTTTTTTTAAATAAAAGACCGCTGTCAGGAGTAAACGGAACCATTTTATTATAATAACTATTTTTATTTTACAAAAAAGAGCTGTGAGAATAATTATAAGAAAGCCTTACTGTCATCCGTCGAATATATTGTTTCAACAACTTAAGTTGCTAAAGTTTTATGATTTAGTGGATTACAATATTTTGTTGGTAATGTATAGAGCCCATAATAATGTACTGCCTTCAAATGTTCAAATTAATTTTGTAAAGAGGACGAGCTGCTATAGTCTTAAGGGAACTGAGATTTTTGCAAAACCTCAGTATAGAACAAGCTTAAAGGGACGGTCTGTTTCAATACAGGGAGTTGATTTGTGGAATGGTTTAGGAAATGAAGTTAAATCTGCAAAATCAGTGCTTGTGTTTAAAAAAATGATTAAAACTAAATTGTTAACAAAATACTAAAAATTTCTTTAAATTGTTTATTGTACATGAAAATGTTAAAATTGAAATGAGTTTCTCTTTTGGTTCGATTGCTTAGTGATGACTATTGTTGGAGTGAATTGTTTGTATTGATTTTGTTTTTTGTTTTTGGAAAAAAGGGGCAGGTAAAATAAGATTTCTTCTTCTTCCTGCCTCCTTTCATTTTATGTTTTCCCTTGTTTTAAACATTACATGTAAGAAGGTTTTTTCTTTCAACAAATGTAAAATGAATAAATAAATAAATAAATAAAATAAAAAAAACACTCCTCCGTTGTCGCCACGGAGAATTCCACTTCCTGTGTCCACTCCCAGGACAATGACAACAGCTAGGGGTGAAACAGGAAGTGTCACAGAGCGGGGCTTCAAAAACACTCCCCATTGTGCCATTGTTATTGTGTTTCTGTTTCACTTGATGTAAGTGATGCACGTAAATCATTTGGAGCTTTCTAAGACATCGTTAGATGATTCAGGACATAACTCATTACAATCAGTGCCACAAACACAACGTTATTTTCCATTTCAGCCTGCTGGACAACAGCTACGTTCACACTGCAGGACTTAATGCTCAATTCAGACTTTTTTCCTGAAATCTTTTTTTTTTTTTCATGGTTGTTCACATTATAGTTTAAATGCAACCACCACCAGACTCCAGTGTGGACAGTTTACAGTCCTGAAGTGACCCACATGCACAGAAGGAGACGTGACATCACACACAGCACGCTGCGTTTGTGGGATTAAAATAAATGCTGCGCGTGTCCGTGTATCAGTCCTGAAGTTGTGCAATTGGAGCATGCTTGTTTTGTTCAGTGCTTGCTGCTACTCTGGTGCAGAATCCCACTACAAAAATGGGGGTGATGGGCTGAACGTAGAGAGAAACAATCTCAAGTATCAATCCCATCATGCAACAATCAATCCAATTTAACATCCATCCATCATCTTTACCCGCATCTTCCTTTTCTGGTTGTGGGGGTCACTGGTGCCCATGTCCAGCCATCACTGTGAAAGAAGCAGGGGGACACCCTGGACAAGTCACAAGTCCGTCGCAGGGCAAAAGCTGCTTTGCTATTGACAGGTGCGACTTCACTCAGTTCTCGTCTTTCAGTCCTTCTCAGGTGTTGTGATTTGCCACTGTGACTCGTTCCCCTGCTCTGTAGACAAGATCATCAATGCAAAGTGAGCTAACTGATCTTTAGTGTTAGAGCCACTCCACCCGTTTTGGTCCTTAATAACCCTATAATCAGACATAAATTTCTTTGGCTTATCTGGCACTGCCCATAAGTCCAGATATAGCCATGAAGCACCATCATCTCCGATATACTCATACTCTACTTCCTCAGACGGCTGAGACGAGCTTGTCTGAGAAGCTCAGTCTTCACCTCCTTCTACAGGTGTGCAGTGGAGAGCGTCCTGTGCTCCAGCATCAACGTGTGGCATGGAGGCTGCACAGCTGCAGAAAGAAAAACTTTACAGAGAGTGGTGAAGGCTGCACAGAAGTCTGTTGGAGTCAGTCTCCCCACCATCACAGACATCTACACCTCCAGATGCAGGAAGATGGCCACCTGCATCATGAATTACCCCACTCACCCAGCATACACACTTTTGCCCCACTTCCCTCAGGCAGGAGGTTAAGGAGCATTAAGTGCAGAACTAGACTGAGGAACAGCTTCTACCCTGAAGCCGTTAGACTCATGAATATCCAACCAGAAAAAAAATCCCTGTAATGCCACTTTACTTTGTGATATGTCAATTTATCCATGCTGCTGAATTCTTGCCTTTAAGCTGCTGTATTCATACCAGTCTGCTCACAACAGACTCATGTTCAGGCTGCTGTTTAATACAGCGTATTATATCATGTTATTATTGCTTTAGCATACATCTATTGCATACCATTTATTTTTATACTTTATATTTTTACTATTTTGGGGTGTAACTGGGATCTTGAGTATACATTTTCTTTCCATCTCAAGTACCACATGTGATGCAAATGACAATAAAGTCACCATGAACCTTGACATCTCTTGAAAATGTGATAATTTCTTGGGTGTTGTCAACACAACCCATGAGGAAGTGAAAGTACGGTAGTTTGCAGTTTTGCTGGGGGGAGGGGGGTGTCATCCAGTGACGTAGCTCCACTGACCAATCAACGGCTGCTGTCTGCTTACATCAAAATCAGCATATCCGATTGGAACCATGAACAAGGTGGCCCTATAAACCGGGCTGAGTGGAGGTGGCTACCAGTAGTGGGCTGGCCCTTAACTGGTGCAGTGTGGTGCAGAACTGATGAGAGTTGAGACAGTGGCAAAGTACCAACATGGACAAACAACCATTCACACTTACTCACACGTAGGGACAATT
>JBBPBX010079800.1:1063-13262 GCA_038048925.1 Garcialebias charrua
TAAATCTGGGGTCACCTGTATATATATATATGTTTTTGTTTTTTGCAATTACAATAGAAATATGGAGTTTCCTTTTAAAGTGATGCTTTCACTTAAAAAGTCCCTTTCTGGGATGTCCCAGTAATTAAAGACGTGGCATTCTGCAGTCTGTCAGCTGTTTTAAATCATCTTAAGTGAAGAATGACACAGTTGGGCCTATTTTGGGTCTAAACTTTAAAATTACGATCTCATACATGTTTTTAAAATGTTGGGGGGGGGACACGTCCCCCAAAGCTATTTATTTTATATGTGGTTTGTGAGGCCTATGGATAACGGACGTGATTAATTTAGTAGGGGCTGAAAAAGCAGCGGGTTCGGATGTTGATAACATCTGAATCGGGTGGATTCAGAGCTGCCGGTTTTTCTTTTAAAGAGTTAGATGTGACGCTCAGATAAATAGTATCAGTGCCAGCAGGTGTCCCACTAGCCTCCACAAAACAGAAAATAACCCCTCCACCTCTGCATGCTGGTCCTTTGTAGTGTAATATTGTTACTCTTGCCTGTTTAGCTGAACTTCCATCCACCCCTGTCTCGCTCTCCTTCCTGCTCTTTTCTCTCTCCTTTCCCCATGTTTCAAGGAGCTTTCTAAAACAACTGCAACTGAAATATTAGTAATGTTACTTGTTGGCTGTGGGATATTATCCCCTCTGACATGATTAAAATCATTCCATCCATTATCTTTTACCCACTTCTTCAATTTTGAGTCATGGGGGTCGCCAGTGCCCATGTCCAGCAATCACAGTGTGAGGGACGGGGGGACACCCTGGACAGGTCTCCAGTCCATCACAGAGACACATAGACACAAACGAGACAAACAATCATTCACTCTCTCACTCACACCTAGAGACAATTTAGAGTTACCAGTCAGTCTAACATGCATGTTTTTGGTCTGTGGGAGGAAACTGGAGTACCCAGAGAAAACACATGCACAGAGAGAACATGCAAACTCCACCCAGAAAAGCCCCCGGACCGGGATTTGAACCAGGGACCTGCTCGCTGAGAGGCAGCAGCTCTACCAGTTGTGCCGCCGTGCTGCCCTAATTAAAATGATTGTGTTAATCATTAGTTTAGTTTATGCGTGACGTGTGTTAGGAATGATTGCAGAAGTGTGACCTTTGAAACGCCAGACCTCTCCGATCTTATCAGGTTCGAGATTAAACATTTTTGTCTGTTTAAATATATAAATAATGCAGCTGAGTTGTTATCGCCTGTTGCTGAAGGTGGGGCGATTATGTGTTTGCTTCATATGTGTGTGTATTGATCTATACCGTGTGTCATGCTCAAGGCCTGTGGGCCAAATCTGGTCCTCATCAACATCTTATCTGGACCCCAAGAAGTTTTTTAAAGTAAAATGTTTTTACTGCTTTTCCATTCCACCATCCATCATCTTTACCCACTTTTTTCCTTTTCGGGTGGGGTCACTGGCGCCAATGTCCAGCCATCACTGTGCGAGAGGCAGGGTACACCCTGGACGGGTCTCCAGTCCATCACAGGGACACATAGAGACAAACGAGACAAACAAACATTCAGTCTCTCACTCACACCTAGGAACAATTCAGAGTTACCAATCAGTCCAACATGTATGTCTTTGGTCTGTGGGAGGAAACAGGTGTACCCAGAGAAAACCCAGCATGGAGAGAACATGCAAACTCCACCCAGTAAGGCCCCTGGACAGAGATTTGAACCAGTGTAACCTGCTCGCTGAGAAGCAGCAGCTCTGTGCCACCGTGCTGCCCTTCACTGCTTTTCATTGTGCTAAAAAAAAAAGAATATAAATACAGTACGTCATTTGGTGCAGACTTCTCTTGACAGCTGCCAACTTTGAGGTCAGGAAAACATTCCATTTTTCAGTAATCTTTGATTTTGATTTGTAAACGGCAACAAAGACGAGATCAATAAAACTCCTGTTGATGAATGAAGTTAGGTATCAGGCATGAGTTGATGTATCGACCGGTATCAGCTCGTGGTTTGAACCCAGTTTTTAATTTTGGCCCCCTTCTATAACTAACTTTTTGGAACTGAATAAACCCTTACAAGCGAGACAGGATAGGGTAGTTGTTGGTTTGTTTTTACATCTTTATGGTCCTTTCTTTGCACTATCAATGTTTTAAAGGAAATTAATGGCATAAAATAATATTGTATCAATCACGGTCCAATATTTTTCATTCAGCCTTTATTTCTACAGGTTAGTCTCACTGAGTCACGAGGACTCATTTACAAGAGTCAAGTCTGAGTGATTACGCAACATCCTTCTAATGAAGACCTGCCACATTGTTGAGGTTTTTCCTTTTATTACCCAGCACTGGTCATTTGAGGCAGTGGTATTTGAAGAGGAAGCTCGTTGCCACACATTGGCAACAGTTCATGGATCTGCTGAACCCATCGCACGATGTTTGGCAGCTGTCTCCAGCCAGCAGTTTACTGCTGCAACATTCTTCAGATGTTTACAGGGGCTGACACGGCTTGTCACGTCAGCAGCGTTGGATTAGTTTATGAGCTCTTCATGGCCTGTCAGATGGCACACGGACCAACCAGGACCAACCAGCAGCTGGAGCTTGTTATTCTGGGAGTTTACCAGTAAGCATCCGACACACAGGCTGAGTCCTCCTGAAGGTGAGTCTTTGGCTTCTGAGTCCCTTTGCACTTTCCCTTCACTGGAAATGTTGGCGACAGATTATTTAAAAGATTTTCTGATTTTAGTAACCAGTCAATACTGTTTTTTTTTAATTCTATCAACAATTTGACATTCCAGCTGAGCCTCAGGAACAGTGATGCAAACACACTGAATAATGTTCTAGTTTTAAAGAATTGTGTGTTCTTAAATGCAGGGAATAAATCTTAAGTGCAGACTTCATTGAGTAAGCATTTTGGATGTTTATGAGAAGTATTCAGCCAAGCTCTCATCTTTCAGAGTGATAGGATCAATCATTCCTTCATGATTTATTTGTTTTTTCTTTGGCATTTTGATTGCTTTTCCCCAACCAGTTCTTGCATATATTTTCAGAGGAATGTGTTTGTTTGTTTTTTAATTCACGTAATGATCTACAAATCCTTCAGGCATGAAACAGGCACCTAAACTCAGGAGGTCAAGTGTTGTTTCTGCACATAAACAGATGAGCCATGAAAAAAAAACTGCATTAAGGCTTTTTGTTTCAAGCAGGTTGGACAAATAATTATATATTTTTTTGTTTCCACAAAAATAAATAAACAAACAAACAAAAAACTGTTCATGCTTACTCAAACAGGGGGTTTTGAAAGCACCATTATGTACAAAGTATTTCTGATGCTGGATCAGGTATTTTGCTGGAATTTTCCTCCTTTATTTTTTGTTTCTTGCATCACCTGCTGCCATGGAAGGTGTGGAGTCATGTATTTGAGCTGTGTGTGTATGTGCATGCTTGTGTGTCTGTCTGTTAGCAAAATATCTCCCGAGCCACTGGATGGATTTTAATGACCCACTCAGGAAGTAACCACTGGGTGTACGTCTACAACTTATTAACTTTGGGAGTCAACCTGATTCAAGATGGTTCCTACAGCCAGCTGACATTAAAAATGTCTAACTCACTTTGTTTATACATACTGGGTTAAAGTTTCTTGAGGTAGTAGCTGAGAATCACCCCATCACAGACTTTGGCATGCAACGTGGCGACCCATTTCTTTTTCAAATACCGGTAGATTGTTTTATTTCATTTTGAACTGCTACATTTTGTAGGGGGTACAGGGGTGATCAGTTTTACTGATTTTACCTGTCCACCAGATGTAAAATGAGCAGGGTTTAGACTGACACAAATTATCATCAATAATTCACGGGTTCTCTCTTTTTAGATTAACCAATAAAGTTTGTGACCAGCTGATAAGATGTAAAAGGCATGAAACGTTAATTATAGTTGGCATACCAGGTGTACTGCCATTTATTAACAGAATCATAAATTACATCATATGTACATGGATTGATTGATCAGACTTTCCTATAATTTACACGTCAGCACAGATGAAACACGCGTCCGTAATTTATAGGAACAACAGAAACAAGTAAATAAGATGACAAATTACTTACCGTATTTTCTGGTGTATAGGTCACACCTACGTTTAGCTCTGCTGCAAATGTCTGCCACAGAAGCGCACAGCAAGGCTTTTAAGAAGATTAACACTTAAAAACAATTATTTGTTTGATAAAAATTATAGCAAATATGTGTCTGAGCTGAACTTTTCCTTAATAAATGAACGTAATTGTGAAATGAGCTGGATAAAAAATTTGTTTCGCCGAAAGTGATAAGCCATATATAGGTCGCACCGGTGTATAGGTCGCAGGCCATGAAAAAATGATAAAAAAAAGTGCGACCTATACACTGGAAAATACGGTATATCTGAAGGTTCTTATTTCTTAAAATTTAGTTACCGGCTTAGGATGCGGGAGAAAGTTAAAGTGAGTAGTAAGATGGAGGAGAAGTTTAAGATAAGGAGGAGGAAAGACAAGTCAACTAATCTCCCACTCCCTGATTGAAATGACCAATCGGGAAGGAGCAAGTCACTGATCTCAGATCCTCTCTTAAAAGTTCTAAGCTTCCTGGAACTACCAGTTCTACGAGGAAGTGGGATGTAAAACTTTCTCTCTAAGCTGTGGACGTTTGGTCAGATGCCAAGAAGACCTGTGTTTCTCAGCAAGGGTTATTGCTGTAAACCCACTCGAGCCCAGAGCTCTAACTTTGAAAGAATTTTCCTTTCTGGAATAATTTATCTTGAAAAATCAACCGTGTACTGTACTGTACTGATAGCTGTTATTATTGTAGCTACCGCTAGGGGAGCTGTAGGCTACTGCATGTAGATACTGTACAGAACGTAGTAGAAGAAGAGTTGAATAGAGCTTTGGAGCAGACGTCACTGTGTGGGCGGGTGTCGGGGGCGTGTCGGGGCGTTCCCGTTTCGACCGCCATGTTTGTTGCCCTCAGAAAAAATAAAAGAAATTCAGGAGATTTCTTCCGTCACGGTTCTGAAAAGCAGGCAAAATAAAGTGGACTGTATCCTAATAAGCTTCTCCCAGGTGAGAAAAAAAAACTACATGGAAAAAATCGGTATAATTGGAAATGTTGCCCGTTTGAAATAAATAAATAAATGGAGCAGAGACCTGGAGTAATCCTTGCCTCCACTGACATTCCCTTCACAGTCATTTTAGCAGACCTGGTCTGTGTCAGTGTTTACACCACAAATAATTTTTATAATTACAATTCACTGGGAGAGCTGGTCCAATCTATGAACAGCTGGGTAGATGATTTGGACATTTTTAAAGCCCCCAGATTGTAAATACGTTGAAGGTACGTTGTTTTTGGCTCCTAATTGTACATAAATTATTAATTTACATTTCTTTCAGAATCAAACAACCTTCTGTATGCTAGGAGTATTAAAAACTGAGAAGACTTTATTTTTAAAGTATGTTTTTTAACTAAATTACAAGGGTCCAAGTTGAAAATTACCTTATTTTTAATGACTTGAGCATGTCTAATAACATGTAGACTTCAAATCTTGATTAGATTACTATAATCACTATATACAGTATATGTATTAAGATGCATATATATATATATATATATATATATATATATATATATTATACATTGTCTTTTCATTCACCATTTTAATGGTGTTGTTCACAGGTTCTGCTCTGACTCTGAGCCACCAGAACACCGTGGGTCATGCTGAGTAACAGTGTGTCTACACACAGAAATAAAATGGTGTGTGAATCATCAAAACGCCTACATTAAAATACAGCGAGCAGTAAAAAAAATCTTAAAGTTAAAGCATGTGGTTTCATCATAAACACCAACTCCTGAACTTGGAGCATCTTCTGATGGACTCAGTGTGATCGCTGCTGCCTGGAGGAAGTTCCCTCACAGATACAAGACATGCAGCATCCAGCAGCTGGAGGCAGGAGATGAAGTTTACCTGCAGAAGCATCACCCACTCTGCACAGGTGCATAATCAAACCACTGTGACCGTGTGTGGACCACACAGACATGGCTGGACGTCTACAGAAAGCATGAAGCTTCCTAAAGATATTTCTCAGAGCTTGTACTTCAAGGGAGACATAATTATGTAAAACATGCTGTTGACTTATATTTGCACATTTTTGTGTGTTTTCTATAAAATGTATTAACTCACACGTTCATCACATTTACTGGAAATGTTTAATTACATCAAATGTTTACTTCAAAATGGATCTGTTTCATTTCAAATTCAAACAATGACAACAATACGGCAAAGCAATGAAGTCCTGTATAGTACCTGACTTTTTTTGTGTCACCTCTAAGAAATTCTTTGTCTAGCTGTTTTTTATTCAGCTCTGACCTGAGCTCCCTGTTTTCCTGTAAGAGACGATTAATTTCTGCTCTTCTTTGTTCGCACAACTGACATTCTGTTTGTCGCCTTTTTGCTGCTGGTTCATCTTCCTCCTCATCTGCAGCGACAGTGATGTCCTCTCGTGGGGTTTCCACCGCAGACTCCACAACTTGCTCATGCTCCTCTCCAGCAGCCTCCACAAGCTGTGTGTGTTCATCTTCTGCTGCCTCCACCACCTGTTGGTGCTCCTCTCCTGCTGCCTCCAACCCTGAGGCTGTTAGACTCATGAATAAATAAAAATAAAATTAAAATAAACACTGCAAAATATCACATCATGGTGATGCTGATATGTTTTCTTGTTGCTGTGTTCATCTGTGACCATCTGTGACCATCTGCTCATACAAACTCATGTTCGTGCTGCTGTTTATTCCCACTATATTAGGCTTAGTGTATTACTAGTTGATGTTTTTCTTAGTTAGTTCTCAATGTTATTACTGTTTTTCTCTTTCATTTGTTGTTGGATGTAACTGGGACCTCGTGTACATAATCTCGTTTTCATCTCATGTACCACATGCGGTGCAAATGACAATAAAGACTCTCTGACTCTGACTCTGACTTGTTGTTGCACATCTCCTGCTGCCTCCACCACTTGTTGTTGCACATCTCCTGCAGCCTCCACCACTTGTTGTTGCACATCTCCTGCAGCCTCCATCACTGGTTGTTGCACATCTCCTGCTGCCTCCATCACTGGTTGTTGCACATCTCCTGCTGCCTCCATCACTGGTTGTTGCACATCTCCTGCAGCCTCCATCACTTGTTGTTGCACATCTCCTGCTGCCTCCATCACTGGTTGTTGCACATCTCCTGCAGCCTCCATCACTGGTTGTTGCACATCTCCTGCTGCCTCCATCACTGGTTGTTGCACATCTCCTGCTGCCTCCATCACTGGTTGTTGCACATCTCCTGCAGCCTCCACCACTTGTTGTTGCACATCTCCTGCAGCCTCCACCACTTGTTGTTGCACATCTCCTGCAGCCTCCACCACTTGTTGTTGCACATCTCCTGCAGCCTCCACCACTTGTTGTTGCACATCTCCTGCTGCCTCCATCACTGGTTGTTGCACATCTCCTGCAGCCTCCACCACTTGTTGTTGCACATCTCCTGCTGCCTCCATCACTGGTTGTTGCACATCTCCTGCAGCCTCCATCACTGGTTGTTGCACATCTCCTGCAGCCTCCACCACTTGTTGTTGCACATCTCCTGCAGCCTCCACCACTTGTTGTTGCACATCTCCTGCAGCCTCCACCACTTGTTGTTGCACATCTCCTGCTGCCTCCATCACTGGTTGTTGCACATCTCCTGCAGCCTCCACCACTTGTTGTTGCACATCTCCTGCAGCCTCCACCACTTGTTGTTGCACATCTCCTGCAGCCTCCACCACTTGTTGTTGCACATCTCCTGCAGCCTCCACCACTTGTTGTTGCACATCTCCTGCTGCCTCCATCACTGGTTGTTGCACATCTCCTGCAGCCTCCATCACTGGTTGTTGCACATCTCCTGCTGCCTCCATCACTGTTGTTGCACATCTCCTGCAGCCTCCACCACTTGTTGTTGCACATCTCCTGCAGCCTCCACCACTTGTTGTTGCACATCTCCTGCTGCCTCCATCACTGGTTGTTGCACATCTCCTGCTGCCTCCATCACTGGTTGTTGCACATCTCCTGCTGCCTCCATCACTGTTGTTGCACATCTCCTGCTGCCTCCATCACTGGTTGTTGCACATCTCCTGCAGCCTCCATCACTGGTTGTTGCACATCTCCTGCTGCCTCCATCACTGGTTGTTGCACATCTCCTGCTGCCTCCATCACTGTTGTTGCACATCTCCTGCAGCCTCCACCACTTGTTGTTGCACATCTCCTGCAGCCTCCACCACTTGTTGTTGCACATCTCCTGCAGCCTCCACCACTTGTTGTTGCACATCTCCTGCAGCCTCCATCACTGGTTGTTGCACATCTCCTGCAGCCTCCATCACTGGTTGTTGCACATCTCCTGCTGCCTCCATCACTGGTTGTTGCACATCTCCTGCAGCCTCCACCACTTGTTGTTGCACATCTCCTGCTGCCTCCATCACTGGTTGTTGCACATCTCCTGCAGCCTCCACCACTTGTTGTTGCACATCTCCTGCAGCCTCCACCACTTGTTGTTGCACATCTCCTGCAGCCTCCACCACTTGTTGTTGCACATCTCCTGCTGCCTCCATCACTGTTGTTGCACATCTCCTGCAGCCTCCACCACTTGTTGTTGCACATCTCCTGCAGCCTCCACCACTTGTTGTTGCACATCTCCTGCAGCCTCCACCACTTGTTGTTGCACATCTCCTGCAGCCTCCACCACTTGTTGTTGCACATCTCCTGCTGCCTCCATCACTGGTTGTTGCACATCTCCTGCAGCCTCCATCACTTGTTGTTGCACATCTCCTGCTGCCTCCATCACTGTTGTTGCACATCTCCTGCAGCCTCCACCACTTGTTGTTGCACATCTCCTGCAGCCTCCACCACTTGTTGTTGCACATCTCCTGCTGCCTCCATCACTGGTTGTTGCACATCTCCTGCAGCCTCCACCACTTGTTGTTGCACATCTCCTGCAGCCTCCACCACTTGTTGTTGCACATCTCCTGCTGCCTCCATCACTGGTTGTTGCACATCTCCTGCAGCCTCCACTGCTTGTTGATTTTGCCAAGTGCAGTGTTGGAGCCCAGTCGGGATTTGACTCATCCATCTCATAAGAAGATTTGCCTTGAAGAGAACGCAGATCAGTAATATAATTATTGCCAGAAAACATTACTGTCATCCATCTAGTATATTATTTTTTTAGTTGAAATTACTGAAGTTCCATTAGTAGATTACCTTATTTTAATGGTGATGTATAAATGTCATAACAATGTACTACCCTTAAATATTCAGACACATTTTGTTAAAAGATGAAGTGCTTTAATGTGTAATATGTTGAAATTTGAAAATTGAGATGAGTTACTCATTTTTTGTTACTTATAGATTATTCTTTGAATAGATTGTTTGGAAAAGGGGCAGATATAATAAGATAGTTTCTTCTTTCTGCTGCCTTTCATTTTATATTTTCTTTTTTTTGTCTTTGTTGGGTATTTATTTTGATAAAATGAATAAAGAAATAAATTAATAATAAAAAACAATATGCTACAGTCAATGTGACAACACAATCAACTTTAAACAGTTTATTTTAAAATAACACAGATGTCCGACCTAAACTTGGTTGACCCACTATGCACTGAACTCGACCAAAACATGATACACCTTGACAAAATGGCACAACTCCAGTAAACTGATTTAAAATACTCACCTGAATGGAAATGTCTGGAACAAACAAGCATGTATCTTGTGATGGTGGAGAACGTTACATCAGGACGTCTCACTGCTGATATCCATGCCTCCTTTTTGCCGACACAAGCTCGCCCTCGCGTTGTTTCCAGGTAGGGAAACTATAAAACGAGAGTCCGTTTTCTATTTTTTTACCTTTTCTGTCGTGTGAACGGACATTGCATCCTATTACACAGCAATTTAGGACCATTGCTAAGCTGTTGAAACCTGATTCGAACAAAATACGAGCAAGGCAGGAAAAATGGCGGATCGAAAAAAAACTACAAAAAAAACTACCCACAATGCTGTGCGCGGTGGACCAGTGACGTCACGCTCCAAAGCTCTATAAAGAAGTTATCAAGCTAACGCACGAGGCTTCTTCCCGATGTTTTATTCTTACTAAGAATAAGAACATTACATGGTACCAGGAGTTTGAAGCAACACAATGATGGATGCATTAAAACCGCCAAGTCCGTTGAAACTGACTGGAAACGTGGATGCAGGTTGGAGAGCTTTTAAACAGCAGTTCATGCTGTACCTCGCTGCTGTCGGAGTGGAGAGGCGGGCAGATGAAAGGAAAATAGCCATACTGCTCACCGTCGCCGGAACAGAAGCGATAGAAGTCTTCAGCACGTTTGTGTTTGCTCAACCCGAGGACAAAGATAAGTTTGAAGAGTTGTGAAGAAATTTGACGAGCATTGTCTGTCAAAGATAAACGAAACTTATGAGAGGTACGTCTTTCGCTCACGCCTACAGCAAGCGGGTGAGTCATTTGATACCTTCCTCACAGACCTCAAGCTTAAAGCTCAGTCCTGTAATTTTGGTGACCTCAGACACTCACTGATAAAAGATCAGATAGTGTTTGGCACCAATGACAAGAAACTGAGAGAGAAATTATTAAGAGAAATGGAGCTAACTTTGGACAGTACTATAAAAATATGTCAAGCCAGCGAGTTAGCACGACAGCATGTCATCTGTTTTCAAGAGCCTGCACAAAGAACAGCACATCAAGAAGATGAGACTGTCAATGCAGTGATGAAAAGAACATCTTGGAACAAATTTAAAAATTATGACAGCAAAAGCAAAGACAATAATGAAGAAATTTACAGTTGCAAAAGATGTGGTGAAAAACACAGACAAAGACAATGTCCTGCCTTTGGTAAAAAATGTGCAACATGCAAAGGACTAAACCATTATGCTAAAATGTGTTTCTCCAAGAAAAGAGGACAAGAAATCCACACAGTGCAGGAGGACACAGCTGACTATGCATTAAGTGAAACATTTTACATCAAAATGGTGTCACAAGATGAAGATGCCAGCTCACAGTCTTCAAAAGCAGACGCTGTTAAAGCTGTAAATGTGGTCGCAGAAGACAAATGGACTGCTCCACTATTGGTTAATGGGACCATAGTGACATTCAAAATTGACACTGGGGCCAAAGTTAACTTAATCAGCGAAAGGGATTTCAACACATTAAAGGAAAAGCCTAAAATTCAGTCAGAAAAAGTCTCACCTCTGAAGGCTTATAACAACCAACCGATACAAACAAAAGGTGGCTGCAGACTGAATGTAACAGTAAAAGGCAAAAAGCATAATCTACTGTTTACCATTGTGCCTAATGGGCATGAATCTCTCATAGGAGACAAAACATCTGAAGACCTAGGACTGGTCAAGAGAATCTATTAGATTAATGCTGACAACATAGAAGTATCTGCACAAGACAAAAGACCGGAGCACCACCAGCAGCGTGAAGGAAGCACAGACATTGGCCCTCATGCACAAAAATGTTCGTAGTCTTATCCTAAATTTCTCCTACTTTTGTTCGTACGAAGCGTTCGTACGAACATGCCACGTCAGATCCAACAAAGTCTTCTATCGTCAGGAAATGTGTGTATATGAGCTGTGTAAATAATGATGAATCCCACCTGTTCTATTCACCTGCTCGTGCACGCGAGTGGTTATTTACATAATTCCCACCCCTCAAAACACCATATAAGGATATAGTTTCCTGCCACCGCGAGCAGGAAGTGTCCATTCATTCCGGCTTTTATGCGTCAGAAAACACACAAACGCGTTTGGCGAATTAAAATTGACTCGCCTTTGATCATAGTGTCAGCCCCGGATCTGAGCGCAGACCCACACAGAATACAGATGACATCAGTGAGCGCCCACAGTCAACAGGCAGTTTATATTAAAAATGACATGAAACAACTGAATAAGCTGGTTTCGCTTTTTTCTCCCCTGTCTCTGCAGCGGCGCTGTGTATGTGTGTGTGTGTGTGTGTGTGTGTGTGTGCCGACAGTGGCGCGTGGCGTGGTGGCGCGGGGCGCGTTGCGTGGCACACGGTGGTCGACATGAGTGGCGCGGGGGGGCGCGTGGCGTGGTGGCGCGGGGCGCGTTGCGTGGCACACGGTGGTCGACATGAGTGGCGCGGG